>CAUYQG010054656.1:0-44907 GCA_963574415.1 Tarsius wallacei | reverse complement strand
TACCGCGCCCCCCGCTATAAAACCCTAGGCCAACAACCTTTCCCCACACCCCGCCCTTCCCTAACCCAAAAAAAAAAAAAAAAAAAAAAGTGCCTCTAGTCAGAGGCACTATTACATTAATAGCTGTGAATGTTAGTCTTAATCTAAAATGAGTATATTCATTACTTTCATTTAGACATTTTGAAAGGACTTTATTAGAATTCAGAAAGAAAATAAAAAGGAACTTCTTTAAAATTAAGGCAAAAAACTCCACAAATTATCTTCCCCTCTTATATATGCCTCAACATTTAGATTATGAAGCCACCCCTTTTTCCTCATGGAGTAGCACCCATCCCTTCTTTTCCTTTTTTTTTTTTTTAGAGTTAAATACTGGAGAATGCATGCTGGTTTTGTATATTATGTACTTTTTAAAAAATAACTGAAATTGATGTTGGAAGATTGGATTAAAAAATATGGAACCTATCATCTGAAATAAGATATAAGCTGGAAGGTATTTATTGTTTTTAATACTAAAGACATGCATCATTTGTTTTCTGTATTTTAAGTGAATTTTTTCTGTGTTTAATGTTTTTAATAATAAATTGAATTTGCAGGCACAAATAAAAAATAAAAGAGCTGGCCAGGTTTTGAAGTAATTAAAATCTTATAAAATAAAAAATGAATAAATATATAGGTGTAGATTAAACCTATTTAACATTCATCCATCTCTTTGTGTAGTAACTTTGAATTCTGCAAGAAAATATGTTTCTGATTTTTCCTTCTATGCTACATCTACAGTCTTACAAACTCCATTTTCTTTTAAACACACTCGAATTTATTAGGGAATGAGTGGTCAAATTGTTAAAAGTATTTGGCTGTTGATCTAAGTTACATTTCGTACTTATTGAGAAACTACCTCATCAAATTTATTCATTTCCAAACAACTAGAAATTAGTTTTGGAAACTCATGAGTTTAAAAAATTGAAATATGGTACTTAAGAATGCCATGAATTGAAGAAAGGGAGAATTTGACAACATTTCAATTTGTTTCTAATATTCATTCATGTCTGATTCTCCTTTCCTCTCCTAGTTTTGTGGAAGAAATGCAGAGCAAGGTTTAGGGGAACAGATCTTCTTCGTGTCTGTTTCTTAAATTTGTGTCACCACAAACTTTGTTTAGACACAGATAGTATACTTAGAGACCCAGAAGTTTTTTGTTCCCCAATACGAACCTTCAAACCTAATTGTCCATCACCTGAGACTGAAGTTAGATGGGTGGGAATTCCTGTCTTGATTCTATTTTCTCTGGTATGGTTTAAATCTATATAACACAGAGAAAACTCTTGTGGGAGGCAACATGGTAGAATTGTTTCACTTAAAAAGTCCTTGTTCCACTTTATATGTTCTGGGATAGCTGTCGTTCTTTGTAGTTATACATTTATATCTTTAATTTTAGTTGTATTCACAGAGTAGTTGTTTTGAGTTTATTTAGTGTATTTCCTTCATGCAATTTAGTGGTTATGATCCTGGGCTTTGGTGTCAAACAAACTGCTTTGTGTCCTTGTGTGGGTTACTTAACCTTAGTGGATCTCAGGCATTTGGATTTCATAGACTGTTAAAATTTCATAACATAGTAGGGCATTGACATTGGTTTGTCACCTGTTTATTTTACGAAGTATGTTAAAATAAACATAAACTTGCTATTTGCTATTCTCATTTAAGAAAGGACATTTTACTTGTTGTAAAAATAAGGAGGTCATAATCTCAATAAATAAATTTTTTTTTTTTTTGAGTTGGAGTCTCACTCCGTCGCCCAGACTAGAGTGCAGCGGCCGCTCCCGGCCACCGCAGCCTCGACCTGCTGGGCTCCGGCGATCCTTCTGCCTCAGCCTTCCGAGTAGCCGGAACTACAGGCGTGCGCTACCATGCCCGGCTAATTTTTTGATATATTGTAGAGATGAGGTCTCGCCAAGTTGCCCAGGCGGGTCTCGAACCTGCGGGCTCAGGCAATCCACTCACCTCAGCCTCCCAAGGCGCGGAATTACAGGCTGAGCTACCAAGCCCGGCTCAATAAATAAATCTAACTATATTTTGCCATACTGTTCTGTTTTTGTCAAGGATTGATGAAAATTTTACCATGGACAAGTAGGGTGATATTACCAACCTCATATGGTTGTAAAGATTAGATGCATTAATGTATATTAAAGTTCTTAACACAGTTCCCACTGTGGATGTTTAATGAGTATTTGCTCTTATTATTAGTTTTCAATAGTTGATACTCATTACCGTCTGATCTTACTTTTCCCATTGATAACTTTCCTCATTAGTATTTCTAATGACTAATTCATGATTTATAATGTAAGTCAATTTGATAGACTTGAATTATAGATAGATTGCATATATACAGGTATAACTATGGGCTTATTTTTCTCACACAGTAAGAAATCTAAAGGTAGACAATGTGCAGTTGGGTTGCCACAGATGCTCAAGGAAGTCATTGAAGGAAACTGGCTCAGTCTTCTATTTAGCAAGTGATTTTAGTCTTCAAAGTCACAAGATGACAGTTGTGCCACCAAACGGGTTCTTGAAGAAAGCGGGGGAGGGTGCTGCTAAACATTTTTTCTTGTTAAGGGTTTTGTCTTTCTATCTTGAAAAAAGTCCTCTCCAGGTTCTTATTATTTGCCAAGGCTGTGTCACATGGCTATTCTTGGCTGCAAAGGAGGCTGGAAATTTGAGTATTTTGCTTTTAAGCTTCTGTAGTACAGTAAGGTGGAATAGAAAGAGATTAAGATTAATGAGTACTGTGAGCTGATAGTACTTGTCCAATTTGCTTTGCTTAGGAAATAGATGATTGTAATAAGTTTATGCAGTGATTCTCAGGAGACCTCTCTGAAAGTCTTACTGAGTTACAGAGTTACATTACTGTAGTTACAGTTATGGAATATAGATATATTCAACTTCTTGGTCCACTTATTAGGTGTATTAGTTTTTTTGAATCTCAGTCTCCTATTTATAAGACATTGCATGTAACTTTTAAATATTATTATTTCTATGGTAACTGGATTCTAAACATCCCATCTGTTGATGTAAAATTTTAATATACTAGCATATATTTTCTAAATCAGTTCCTTTTGCTTAGAATGTATTCTACTTTAAACAACCAAGAAATGTTATTTCTTTTTCTTTGTGTGTGTGCTTCATTTGTATGTATTGATATTTCTGCTTGTAGGAATACTTTGTCTTTTTTCTGGTATGTTAAGGTTCCAATCTGTCGTCAAAAGCTGAGTCATCACTTTTTTTGTTTTTGTTTTCTTTTTTTAAGTCTCAGTGTCACCCACATTAGATTGCAGTGGCACAATCATGGCTTACTGTAGCTTTGACCTACTGGGCTCATGCAGTCCTTCCACCTCAGCCTCCCAAGTAGCTGGGACTATAGCGTGTGCCACCACGGCCAGCTAATTTTTTGATTTTTTTGTAGAGACAAGGCCTCTTTATGTTGCCCAGGCTGGTCTTGAACTCTTGGGCGCAAGCAATCCTTCTTTCCACCTCAGTCTCCCAGTGTGCAGAGATTATAGTTGTGAGTTATGGTGCCTGACTGATCACTTTTCATTTAAATAAAGTTTTCTCTATTTTATTGAATTCATACTTATAGATTAATGTCTTTAAAAATGGTTTCATATTGAATGTTATACAAGACTAGCTTTGATACTAAAACTTTTATGTATGTGTTGTGTCTTTAAAACAATTTATATGTGTTCAGTTATGGGTTCTTTTTTCCTGATAGCACTCAAGTTTATATAGATAAACTGCTGTTAATGTCATGTAGTGGAATCAGTTAAACAATGGGCTGTCAGAACTGATGGCTAGAAATGTTATTGTTAAGAGTCAAGAGCATTTGTCATCTTCAGATATTACATGTTTTCATAAATTATTTGTTTTGTGGGAGTACACCATATGCCTGAATTTGGAATGTAAGTTAGGACTCTGTCTTCATTTAAAATGAATTAACCTTAGCTATGTCTATCACCTCCACTAGACTGAGAGATTATTGGACTGGGACTTAGACTTATTGTTCATCTTTAAAGTACAGTACTTGGTATACCCCTTAGCACAGAATTGGAGCCGATAAAGGTTTGATGACTTGATCTTGCTTTCCTGAGAGCTTGACACTTGGTGATAAAAGGAAAAAGGTACAGATGATCCTTGAACAACATGGGTTTGAACTGTGTGGATCCACTTATATATGAATCTTTTCAGTAAATATATTGGAAAATTTTTTGGATGTTTGCAGCAAATTGGAAAAACTTTTGGATGGACCTTGCAGAAATATCAAGACTGTTAAGAACAAGTTACACCATGAATGCATAAAATATATGTAGATAATAGACCATTTTATCATTTACAATATACAAACATCTATTTAAAAAGTTAACATTTATCAAAATATGTGTATACACTTATAGACTGTATATGGCGCCATTCAAAGTCTAGAGAAACATAAACAAATGTAAAGATGCAGTATTAAGTAATAACTGCATAAAAGTCAGTCATACATCCTGTACTATCGGAATAATTTGGTAGCTACCTCCGGTTGCTATTTCGGTGAACTCAAGTGTCATGCATATCTGCCTAAAATGTCCTGTGATGCTGATTATATCTGCATGAGCAGTTTCTCTGCCAGTACATTGCATATCACAGTAAAACATGATTTTTCATGGTTTTTACATATTTTTCTTCGTTTTTAGTGCAATACTGTAAACCATGAATAACACCATGGGACCCATACTAGTGATGCTGGAAGTACTCCCAAGAAGCAGAAAAAGTCACATCATGACACGAAGAGTTTGAATCGCTTGATATATGTGCCATAGTGTGAGGTCTGCAGCCGTGGCTGCCCAACATTTCAGATGATTCAGTTTGCAAACAGATGACATAATGTATGATACTGATAAATACAGCACTATACTGTAAATGTATTTTCTCTTACTTGTGATTTTAATAACACTTTTTTCTCCAACTTACTTTATTGTAGGAATGTGGAATATAATATAATACACAAAATATGTGTCACTCAGCTGTTTGTGTAATCAGCAAAGCTTCCAGTCACCGGTAGGATGTTAAGTTTTTGGGAATCAAAAGTGTGAATTTGTGCTTGAGGGTTTGGTGCTCCTTACCCCATTGTTCCAGGGTCAACTGTATTTAGAAAGTTACTTACGTGATAGGTTAAGTTTACTCATTGTGTTTTTGTGGGATTGTTTTTGGTTTTTCTGATAGAACATTTAATTTGATATTTCTCTCTTGTTATGTTGAAAAGAATTCCCTCATATTTGCATTTATCCTACAAAAAGTGTCTTGCCTGCCCCGATGGTTACAGAAATTTGTGTTTTACTGCCTTCCAGTAGACTTATCAGCTTGAAAGTTTAATCATGCCGGGTTAGGAATTTCTAGTTTGTCTGGTGGCCTGTGGGGGAATCCCTGGGTGTTTTTGAGTCCAGCATGAAGGTCAGGGTAGTGTCTGAAGACAAACGTTTATTAGTGATGAATGCGAAGGTCTTGGAGGACTGTTGGGGCTTTTGCAATACTTGAGGCAGCCCTTTAATGAGACTGGGTGTGTTGGACTAGAAAACTACAGAGAGAGAGAGAGTTAAGAAACAGATCTGCATCAGTTTGAATTGAAACAGATAAATTTGGGAAGAAGAGGAACCACTGTTGTCTCTGGATGGTACTTTGAAATTAATGACTGTATTTTTTTCTTTTTTGTGATTTTGAATAATCAGTTGTGGTATGAGGGCAGGACATATGACTACTTTTGTATTGCTTATTGTGAGTATGATAACATCTTAAAGTAAGTTTGCCTTGGCTGTGAAAGGTGAGGCTAAAGTGTATGAGGAAACTTCCTTTGTCAGGAAGACTAAAGGGAATTTGAAGTGTGTGTGTGTCATGGGTGGGGTGGGATATGGATTCTTAGCATTCATCTTTTTTTGTGAGATGTATTCAGGTTTTCTTTACTGGGTTGTCTCTTGGGCTTCCAACTGATCTCAGAGCTCAAGGATCTAATAAGTCTTCTGTAATTACAAGCCTGTAATCTTTTTGCAAAAGACGTATCTTTACGCAGAGACAATGAAAAGGAGAGGACTCACCCTAGCCTGGTTTCACTGTTATTTAAAAACAGCTAAAACAAAGCTCTCTTGTCTATCTCAGTTATTTTTCTCTTCCTAAATGTAGCCAAGCAAGGACTAGGTCTTTTAGTAACTCTAAGAAAGACTCTCTTGGCGATCTTTACAAATACACTCTGAGGGGGGGAAAAGAAATTTTATTCCAAAAATAACATTATTGACATAACTTTATAAAACTTTTTCAAGGCACTAGGTATTATACTTATTATTACTTACTATTGTTAATGTTCATCCAGTATAGTTTTTCAGAATCATGTACTTTTGCTCATGGGAGGCACGTATTTTTGTCTAGGTGGTTGTCTCCAGTTTTGCAGCATAACATTCTTGAAACTGTCTCTCTGATCTTTGTCTATGTTTTCTAAAAATTGAGTTAGATGAGAGGTTTTAATTCAGTTTTCTTCCTGGATTAGGTTTTCATTATTCAAACACAAATATGCAACCATGACATTTTAAAATTCCATTATATATACCATACCCATTACTTGATATATATTAGGTGCTCTGTTCAAGAAATCAACTTTGTGTTGTACTAAAAAGAGCCCCTCATTACCATTTAGTTTGCAGTCAAGTAATATTTTACTGCTGTCCTATCTTAGTTAAAATGATTGTAGGCATATTATATAAACCTTGAAATTAGATTCAGAGATAAGGTTGTTTACTCTTTATTGTTTACATTTCTTTCTCTTATGTCAGAACAAACTTGCATGAGTTTATAGTCTGCTTTCTTTGTAGCATGTGCTATGGAGTTGTCTTCAGTAGCTGTTACTTCTTGGTAACCACAAAGATAACTTTTAAATAATTAGTTAACATTATAATATGTGCATCTATGGCAATTAATTATGTCAGAGTGTGTCAAGAAAGGAAGCTGTTCCAGCTGAACTTTTGAAGTTAGAAGTGAAATTACTTACTTGAGAGCATTTACTTTCATCCTGGTTCAGGAGAGACACTGAGGTCCAGAAGTTGGCAACTGTCTTGCCAGTGATGTTAAGCGTAACTTTGTAAAAAAATGCTAATGAAAAATTTACTACAATGTGTGTAGTATCAGAACTCAGCACTTCCAAATAGAAATGTTCCTAGTGTTTACTCACCTTCGGCTACTTATCCTTAGAGGCTGATCACTTTTTATAGTTTCATGTCACCCCAGTTATTTATGAAGACATAATTTATATAGTTTTCTGGAAAGGTTCGAAAGCCATTTAACTTAAAATTTCAAACATATTGTGTAGCCTTTTGTGCATTCTTATTTGTGGGTTTTTTTTTTTTTTAAAGGAAAGGAGTACATATTAAACATATTGAATCAGTTGTCAGGAAAATAATGCCTATCTTCAAATTGGTTGAAACAAACTACAGAATAGCATGGGGTGGGAGGTGGGGGGCGGGACACTGACAACCAACAAACTAGTATATCCTAGAAATCTTTGAAAACCTGGTGTAAAGCAATCCATCCCTCTCATCAAGCTGGGTGAAATTTTTTTAAAAAGAAAGTCACCCACATAAGTTAAAATCTGGCCTTTTGTATATCTTTACAGTTTTCTTTATATATGAAATAGGTTAAATGATTTTGATTGTAAAATGTCATTGACTCTATTACCTGTCCAGTCTTTAAAAAAAAAAAAAAAGCCTAATCCCTGCCTATCATCTAACATAGAAATTATGAGAATTTCTCAGAATTTTCCTTTTCACTTATTGAATAAATGTTCCCCTTTGCTGATTTTGAAATAACTATCTTACACATGTTTATAGGAATTCACATTTATCCTTCTTCTCCTCTGCCTTTAGGCTAGGTCCTAATTTCCATTTTCCTTAATTTTTACTTTTCTCTGTTGATCGGAAGATCAAAGGTATAAGAAGAAAAATGCTCTTGTGGATCTGTTTATTTAGGATAATGTTTTAGAGGAAAAAAATTTAAGCCCTCATTTCTCATTGTCAACTAGAACCCATTTATGTGATGGTGATTGTCAGGAATCATACTTATAACCTCACAGAACAGTAATCTTCTGTTATCTTTTGGGTAAACTGTTCCTGCATTTGAATGGATTCTGTTAAGTGGTAGCTATCGGGGTTGGGAAAGAAGACCTTGGTTTTTCTTTGTAGATCTTTCTATTCTCTGTTGGCCGTTCTCAGGACTTCATCAGTGCCCCCATAGGGGCACCTTTTACTCTCCTCTATCTTTAGTTGTGCTAGGAAGTCTTCATTCAATGCCTCTCTTCCTCCCTCACTCCTATCCTGGTAATTTTTTAGGTCCTGGCTTAAATATTTCCTCCTTCATGAATCCTTTTCTGTTCACTTAGACTAGTGGTTGAATTTTTCTTTGAGATTTTTTTTTTTAGCTTATGTGTTTCTTTAAGGCATTTATCTCTTGACAATGTGCAATTTCATAATGATTAAGTGTACACATATTATTTCTGCAAAATTCCTTGGAGATGAAACTTTCTTATTGACCTTTGTGTTTCCATGGCATTTTATATTCTAATACCTTAGCATTCCCATGAGTATGCAAAGCAATACTATGGATGAGATGTCACTAACTTTGGGACAGTTTTAAAAATTTAACTTTATTGCTCAGGATTGTCATTAAGACTGAGTCAAATTTGAGTCTTAGAATTGCCTGCTTAGGTGATAGAGATTCATATTTTACTTAGTCACCATGACTTGTTAAGTCACAGAAGCAAGTGAAAAGTAAAAGCCTGAATTCTGGGCATGACATTAATGAATTACTGTGTCCTAGACTTCAATTTTGTTGCGTTGGATTATATTTAGGTATATATACATTTGCTTTTTCTTGGATTTTGAACTCTTTGTTTTATACATGTGCCTTATAGCCTTTCTTAAGTTAGGAGATCAACAAAGATTTTACATTGTATATTCAATATCTTCTTGTAAGATTCAGGAAGAAGAAAAATTGAGACTAATAATGACTTAACTTATCTTTTGCATTAGTGCCACTCTAATAGTACATTTTAGGGTCTAACTAATGATGAAGAGTAGGTGGAAGGGAGAGCCTGGTATTCTACCCAGTACTCTCTGAGACTTTGACAGTTTTCATTGGGTCTTAGTTTTCTCCTCTGCAAAGTGGGACACAGTGCATGCTGTACCTATTTTTTCAGAATGGAATGAGCTTAATACATTAGAAAGTACAAGTGGAAAAGTCTACATTAATGTAAGGTATTATTGCTAGCATAATAAAAATTGTTGGTGCCAGTAGAAATTTATAAAGATAATAGGCTATGATCCTTTAGTAAATGGCTAATAGTATTTATAAAAGTATAACTCTTTTTGATGTGTATAAAGCAGTAATATCATGTTTTCAAAAAAAATTTTTTTTTTTTTTGGTTTTCCAGGTTAGTACACCTATGGAACATTTTAGGAAGCAGAGGCTTTGTGTTGGGTTTTGTAGAAGTTTTTTCTTTGCTAAAGCATTTTCAAACTTCAGAGAATCATTGTGTAAAAACTCAGCTACATCGTGTACATCAATGTATCTTAAATAGTTTTGATCATTTTATTTGAATACAGAAGCTAGGTCAGGCATGGTGCCTCACGACTGTAATCCCAGCACTTTGGGAGCCTGAGGCAGGAAGACCACTTGAGCCCAGAAGTTTGAGACCAGCCTACACAACATAGTGATACCTCATCTGTACCAAAAAAAAAAAAATTAGCTAGGCATGGTGGTGCACTCAAGAGTGAGAACCCAGACTGAAAAAAAAAGAAGCTGAACCCAAAGTTCCTTTCTTTCAAAGGTGGCAAAGTCTTTCTGTGTATGACATGTATATATGTTCTAATAAGTTTGCTTATTGGAATATATGTTTTTGGAAGAAAATATTTGTAATTGTATGGTATGACTAGATACAATTCTCTTTTTTTTAAAAAAGACATGAAAAAGCAATGAACATTTATTGTCTTTTATGTGCTAGGAAGTCAGCCAGAGGTTTTCTCGTAGTTTATTTAGTTCTTACACCAACCTAATAGAGTGGGAGGTACTATTTTCAGTTTATCAATGAAGAAACTGAGATGCAACAGTTAAGTTATTTGCTTAGGAACACAACTGCCTGATTAGCAAAGTCCTTCTTTCTCCTCTGCTCCCTCTACAGTAAGATCAGGTACAAATGTTGTATTGTTGTTAATGGAACTTTTACAAAATGAAGTTCTGATTTGCTTAGGATGGATTTTTTTTTTTTGAGATAGTCTTGAGTCTTGCTTGCTTTGTTACTCAGGCTGGTGTGCAGTGGTGTGATCATAGCTTATTGCAACCTTGAACTCCTAGGCTCAAGCGTTCTTCCCACCTGAGTCTCCACAGTAGCTACACACATTCATGTTTGTTTTTTTTTGTGCAAGTAATCCATACCATATCACTTTATTTTATTTTTATTTTTTAATTATCATTTTAAAGATGTAGGGCAAAAGCATGTTTTCCTTTATTCAGAAATGCCCTGCTAGGTTACTTTTGGGAAGCTTTTGGTCTAAAGTCTAATTATATTAAAATTTTAAAATGATTAGAATTAGTAGAGTAGGACTGGAAGGCCTTCTTTTAAATTAGTGTCAGACTTAGCAAATAGGTTATTTTCAGTAAATGTTGGCTATTATTATTTTAACCATATCTTTTAAATAGCCTGTTTTACTCTCCAGGCTTATTTGAAAATAATACAGAGTTTCATGTGGTTTAAATAACATCTAAGATATAGTAATTGCTGATTTTGTCATCAGACATCATGAGAAGGACTTAAATGTATTATCTTGCTATAATCTTCTGATTAATTACTATTGGTATTTTGTGTCTTAGCTTTTTTTTTTTTTGATTGTTCAGTCAACTACACTGTTAGGGATGTTTGCTAATTGAAGAGAAATGTACATGGTAAGTCTAGTTAGAGTTCTTTGGCTTGGGAGCCTTGAACCTTAGAGGACTTTGAGCTAGGTTTTCAGGTTGTTCTGTAGTTGGGAAAGTTAGGAGTTTTTCTCAGCAGTAGCACAGCCAAGCATCTGCTTGTTTGTCAGATACACAGAATTGGCATCCTTCTTATTTTCATTCCTTATGAGGTTCTACCAGGGAATTTCTTTGTTTATATCAGCCTTTCTGTGTAGGGGCATAGCTGGGCACCTGGGATTCCAGTGCTAACTGAAAAAGCCATGGGTAAAGTTTGGGGTAGCAGTTTCCCAACCAAGAGGATCCAGATTTGGGTCTGGACACTAGCAACAAAGGTCCAGACTTGAATGGCAAGTTGGAGAATAAAATATTTCTGGTGTTTTACTTTTCTAACTGTTGCCATGAGGATAACATCTTACCTTGTAAGTGAACTTTATTTTTCAGAGAAAGACTATTTACACTAGAATTCACCCAAAGTTGAGAAACACTCATCCATATATACTAAAAATTAATTCATATGCTTGTTTCCTGCACAGAAATACTAGTTAGGTTATCTGAGATTACCTAGCTCTAACAGCATTTTATGATTGTACCTCATAGTCTCAACTGCAGAATGAAAGACAATTAATTTGCTAGATTTTGGAATGTGAGCTCTCAAGAAGTCTTAGATGCTTCTGAAATCCTAAAATAATTCATCCAGATGGTTTGGTTGTGATGGATGTGTATCTGTGTTTAAATGATGTCTTTGAGTCCTTCAATTGTAGAGGACAACTGTCACTTTGTGTCTCTGGCAAGGAGTCCTGTTTGTTTCTCTTTGCCCTTATAAGACATAGAAAAGGCCATTGTTACCTTGGGGCTAGAAGGCCACAGCACTCCAGGGCAGAGAAGTAGAGAGTTTCAAAGGTATAGCAAGTTCTTGGCTTTTAAAAAATCTGTTTTTTCATTTATGCCTCTGTTTTCTAAATTATAGCTTTTTATTCCAGACCCTTATTTTCTTCTATTTTTGTGGGGTTCTGGGTCAGAAAGAAAGGTTAAACACACAGTCTCTTATGTGAATTGCTCATTTTCTTCTGGTAATTGAAAGTTAACTTGCATTGTAAGTGCATATGATAATGTCTTCTCTTTCTAGAATGTTTTCAGTGTTCCAAAAATGTTTATAACTTATACTTAAATTAATGTTTTAAGTATTATATACCTAGTTTTTAAAATTTTTTGGTGTGCTTCACACACCAAAAAATATAAAAAGTTATACAGTACAGAGTCTTACTTTTTCCTTTTTCCATATCTGCCTAATTCCCAGTTCCCTTATGGTAGTGGGTGATCTTAGTTGCTTGTGTATTCTTCCAGAGATTAAAATAAAATCATACATAGACCCATAAAACTATATTTCCTTGCCCCCACATTATCTGCATACATATCTGCCCTTTGCTTATTTCTTTAACATCAACTATAGTTTGAGTGATTTTTTTTTTCTAAGTTAGTCTTGCTCTGTTGCCAAGGTTGGAGTACAGTGGCACACTAACAGTCATCACAGCCTCCACCTGCTGGAATCAGGTGATTCTTCTGTTTCAACCTTCCAAGTG
The DNA here is from genome assembly GCA_963574415.1 of Tarsius wallacei. NCBI lineage: Eukaryota > Metazoa > Chordata > Mammalia > Primates > Tarsiidae > Tarsius > Tarsius wallacei. The sequence goes on along the minus strand of CAUYQG010054656.1, from coordinate 32,311 downwards.
ACTGGAACCACAGGCACGCGCTACTATGCCCAGCTAATTTTTTGATTTATTGTAGAGACGAGGTCTTGTCAAGTTGCCCAGGCTGCTTTTGAACCCTTGGGCTCAGTTCTTTCACCTCCGCCTCCCAAAGTGCTGGGATTACAGGTGTGAGCTACTGTACCTGGCTCAGTTTGAGGATTTTTCTAGATCAGTCTGTGAAGAGCTCCAGTGTGTGTGTGCGGTGGGGTGTTTATAGCGTATGCATAGTGTGACAATGAATATCTCTCACCTATGTGACCTGGGAAATATATACTGGGCTAAAGGGTGCTTGTATTTCTAATTTTGATAATTATTGTAGTATCAGCTTATAGTACTACCAGCATCTTATTAGTACATTTCTGTTTTTAAATATAAAGTTGGGGGCAACCCCCTCAAGTTCCCTCCCACTCTGGGAGCTTTTCTGTCCTCTCAAATCCTACTTAAAAAAATACATACATACATAAAAACATAAAGTTGCAATTAAGTTGGATACAACTTTTGCAAAAGTCAGATGTAATTTATATATGGTAAATTGATTCAGTCTTTTTAGGTGTAAATTTTTTTTTTTTTGAGTCGGGGTCTCTGACGCCCAGGCTGGAATACAGTGGCGTGATCATGGCCCACCACAGCATTGACCACCTGAGCTCAGGTAATCTTTCTGCCTCAGCCTCCTATGTAGCTGGGACTGTGTCACCGTGTGTGGCTAATTTTTTTATTTATTGTAGAAGTGAGATCTCGCCAAGTTGCCCAGGCTGGTCTCGAACCCCTGGGCTCAGGCAGATATCTTGCCTTCACCTCTCAAAGTGCTGGAATTACAGGCATGAGCTACCGCACCCAGCTAGGTATAAAATTTTATGAGTTTTAACATGTATAGTTGTGTGACCACTACTACCACAATAAAAATAAAGACATTTTTCATCACCCAGAAGGGGTCTCTGTGCCTTTTTTGTAATTAGTCCTCTCTGGTTATCTAGCCCTGACTCTGGCAGCCATTGATCTGATTTCTCTATTCCTGTAGTTTTGCCTTTTTAAGACTGTCATATACTGTACATAGACTCAATAGTGTACAATCTGATTTTTCTTTCTTTTTTTTTTTTTGTCAGAGTCCCACTGTCACCCAGGCTGTAGTACAGTGGCATGCTAATGGCCACTGCGGCCTCAACCTGCTTGGCTCAGGCAGTCCTTCTACCTCAGCCTTCTAAGTAGCTGGATCTACAGGCCTGGCAAATTTTTTGATTTGTTGTGGAGACACAGTCTTGCCAGTTTGCCCAGGCTGGTCTTGAACTCTTGAGTTTAGGCAGTCCTCTCTCCTCTGCCTCCCAAAGTGCTGGGATTACAGACATGAGCCACCGTGCCCTGCCAACAATCTTTTTTGAATAACTTTTTTTCTCACTAAGCATAATGCTTTTAAGATTCATTCATACTGTTGTATATATCAATAGTTGGTTTTTAAAAAATTTTTATTTTATTGCTGATTACTATTCCGGTGTATAGATGTACTGAAATTTGTTTATTCATTCTCTGGTTAATATTTAGGTTGCTTTTAGTTTTTGGTAATTATGAGTAAAGCTGCTATAAGCATTCATGTAAAATGTTTTTATGGACATATGATTTTCTTTTTCTTGATAAATATCCAAGTGTAAGATTGCTGGACTCTATGGTAAGTGTATGTTTGACTTTATGAGAAACTGACAAACTCCTTTCCAAAGTGGCTGTATCACAATATATTTCCACTGGCAGTGTACAGAAGCTCCAGTTTTTCTGCATCGTAGTCAGCATTTGTCACTTTTATTTTTTAAGCCATCTAATAGGTGTGTAATGGTGTCTAACTGTGTTTTTCTTTTTCTTTCTTTTTTTTATTTTGCACTGCTTTTTCTATAATTGTGTGTTTTTAAAAACAGCTTTATTGAGATATAATTCACATACCATACAATCCACTATTTAAGGTATACAGTCAGTGGTTTGTAGTATATTCACAGATATATACAACCATCACTGCAATTTTAGGATATTTTTATCACCTTGGAAAGAAAATCTCTAACCCTTTAGCTATCACTTCTGTCCTGTATCCCCTCTACCCTAAGCAATTACCAACTTATTTTTTCTGTCTTTAGATTCTGCTATTCTGGACAATTCATGTCGATAGAATCATGTAATATGTGGTCTTTTGGTCCTTTTACTTAGTATGTTTTCAAGATTCATCCATGTTGTAGTATATGTCAGCAGTTCATTTCCTTTTACGGCCAAATAATATTTCCTTGTATAGATATACTATGTTTTGTTGATCCATCCATCAGTTGTTGAGTAAATGACTGGGCTGTTTCTACCTTTGGTCTATTATGAATGATGCTGTTATAAACATGTACAAGTTTGCATTTCCTTAATGATTAATGATCCTTTTAGTATACTTATTATCCACCCTCATCTGTTTGGTGAAGCTCTTTTCAGATCTTTTGTCCCCTTTTAAATTTATTGAAATAAATTTAGATTTGCAGGAAAGTAGTACAGAGAGTTCCCCTTTTCCCGGCATCCGGATTCTCCTGCTGTTAACAACTTACAATACATTTGTTAAAAGTCATAAATTATTATTGGAACAGTAAGATTACCTGAACTACGGACTTTGTTTGGGTTCTCCCAGATTTTCCATTAATGCCTTTTTTTTCCTTCAGGATCCAATCCAGGATATCATATCACAGTTAGCATTTATAAAAGTCTTTCCTTGAGTGTGAGAGTTCTGCATATATTCTGAATTTAAATCCTTTGTTAGATTAAATGTCACTTTATAACTTCACACAGCTCTGCAAAGCAGTTTTTCTTTGTAACAGAATCATCATTCTTATGTTTTGGCGAAATGTAACTAAATAAATACATATTTTAATGTTGATTTGTTGTATGTAATATTAGAGGTCTAGAATTTTCCTGATTATATAACAAATGGTTATATTTTTAAAAACTGTAAAAACAAATTATGTTTTTATCAGATTCCAGCATAGTTTTTGTTAGTATGTTCTCAGGGAAGTATTTTCTCATTGCTGAAAGATTCCCTGTGTTATGTGAGTAATTTTGCTGCTAAACATAGGGAGAGATCCATTGCAAACACAAGGATGTGGCAGCATATAGAAAGCCTCTAGGGGGGCTGGCTAAGAATCTTTTTTATTGAAGCAGATGTTTTTTATTTTTTTCTTTTTGCAGTGAACGTCACTGTGAAACTATTTGTACCTTAGCAGATACCAGCAAACATTCACCACTCTTTTAGTGCTTCTAATAGAAACTAATTCAACAAATGTTTATCAGGAGCCTACAGTGTTCCATGAACTGTCTTAGGCATTGAAAATCCAGATGTGAACAACACAGGCCCCTGCTTGAGTACATAGAGCTTACATTCAAGTGCAGGGAGGCATACAAACAAGAAAATACATGGCATGTCAGATGATGATAAGTATTACAGAAAAAAGTTAAGTTGAGGCCACATTTGGAAAGCTTTGCTGAAATGAGGCCTTTGAGGAAGGGACCAATGAAGGAGCCAGCTTTGTGGGAACAGAGGAGAGAACATCAGGCATGGCGGTTTCTTTTCTTCTTTCTGAATCAAGGTCTCACTCTGTCAGGCAGATTGGGAGGGCAGAGGCACAATCACAGTTCACTGCAGCCTCACCCTTTTGCCTCATCCTCCCAAGTACCTGGGACTACATGCCTGTGCCATCATGCCTGGCTAATTTTTTGATTTTTGTAGAGACGAGGTCTCACTTATTGTTTAGGCTGGTTTTGAACTCCTGGGGTCAAGCAGGCCTCTTGCCTCAGCCTCCTGAAGTGCTAAAGGCCTTATAGAGGTTTTCTAGGAGGGGTCTTACATGATGAGGAATGGAGGCTTCAGAACTGGGGCAGAGGTTGCCACACATGAAAGGTGTTGGCATCACAGGGTTAGCAGGAGAGACCTGTTCATATGGGGACTTTGGCTTTACTCTTAGTGTGTTGGGGAACGATTGGAAGGATTTGAATAGCCGCGTGACAAGATCATTCTGAATGCTGGGTTGAGAATAGTCATAGAGGAGAAAGAGTAGAAATAGGGAGACCAGTCGGGGGGCTAATTAGTCCATGCCTTGTTATAGCAAGTGGTAAAGGGAGAAATGGTCTCATGTTGCATGCATTATAAAGATAGAGCAGACAAAACAGATTTGGGTGTGAAAGAAAGAGGACTTCAGGGTGATTTCAAAGTTTCAGGCTGGATGGGGCTGAATAAGAGGCAACCAGGAAGATCAGATTTGATTAAGGGGCTGGGTGAGGTTGCAGTGATTAGGAATGGGCGGTGGTATTGATAGGAGTTCAGCTTTCGAAAAAAGGAGAGTTTGGGATACTTATTTGTGATCCAAAGAGGAGTTGCCAAGTAAGTACTGGAGTTTGGAGTTCACTAGGATAGAGATTTAAGGCTGTTGTGCTCTCACACTCACACCTGACATCTGCTTGTCACTAGATGTCTATCTGTATTTTCTCTAAACACTGTGCCTAGCACAGTGCTTGACATGCTGGAGGTGTTTAATGTTGAATATGTTGAACTAAAATGTGACTCTCAATACTGTTTTCTGTAATTACATATTTTACTCTAATATTAGCTTTTGGTGTTTGGAGTGTATATTATTTTTTCAAATGAATTTGAATATAATGAAATGTAATTTTACCAGGTCATGAGAAAGTTTGATTACCCCCCCTTTTTTTTTTTTGAGTTGGAGTCTCACTCTGTTGCCCAGACTAGAGTGCAGTGGCGTGCTCCCAGCCACTGCAGCCTCAACCTGCTGGGCTCCGACAATCCTTCCGCCTCAGCCTTCCAAGTAGCCCGAACTGCAGGCGTGCGCTACCACGCCCAGCTAGTTTTTGATTTATTGTAGAGACTAGGTCTCGCCAAGTTGCCCGGGTGGGTCTCAAACCCGTGGGCTCAGGTAATCCTCTCGCCTCGACCTCCCAAAGTGCTGGGATTACAGGCTGAACCACCGATCCCGGCCCGATTACCCCTTCTTAAGCAGTAATTTCTAGAAGTATGTGGATATTTAAGAAGTGGAGCGTGCAGCTGAGCTGGAGCTTTCCACACTGTCCCTTGGGGCCTCTGCTCCTGATCATTGGAAAAGTGTCCTTGATCCCAGGCTTCTTGTCCTTAGTTACCATTGGTTTCGAATGCTTAAGTTCTATAAGAAGTTAAATGTGTGTGTGTGTGTGTGTGTGTGTGTGTGTATCTCATAGGTTATTTGTAAACAGAAAAGGTGAGGGTTTTGGTAATAACCATATTTGGGCTCTGCTCAATGGGCCTAGAAATCTATTTGAAAATACTACTTAGCCAGGCTTGGTAGCTCAGCCTGTAATCCCACGCCTTTGGGAGGCTGAGGTGAGTGGATTGCCTGAGGCTGCGTGTTCGAGACCTGCCCGGGCAACTTGGCGAGACCTCATCTCTACAGTAAGTCAAAAATTAGCCAGGTGTGGTAGTGCGTGACTGTAGTTCCAGCTACTTGGAAGGCTGAGGCGAAAGGATCGCCAGAGCCCAGCAGGTCGAGGTTGCGGTGGCCGGGAGCGCCAGTCTGGGCGACAGAGTGAGACTCCAACTCAAAAAAAAAAAAAAAGAAAATACTACTTAATGCTCTTTTGAAACTTACTTTGGATTAAGAAGTTTATCGTATTAGCATGGGCTGCCATAACAAAGTATCATAGACTGGGTGACTTAAACAACAGAAATTTATTTCTTATGGTTCTGGAGGCCACAAGTTCAAGATTAAGGTTCTGGCCAGTTCACTTTCCGGTGAGAGCCAGCATTCTGGCCTGTAGACTGCTTTCTTGCTGTGTCCTCACATTGCCTTTCCTTTGTATGTAAGCGAGTTGAAGGACGAGAAGAGAGTGAGAGCAGATGTTCAATGTCTTTTCCCTCTCTTACCAGAACACTAGTCCAGCTGGACCAGGACCTCTCCCTCATGGTCTCATCTAACCCTAATTACCTCCCAAAGGCACTATCTCCAAACACTATCACATTGAGGGTTAGGGCTTCAACACAGTAGTTTTAGGGGAACACAGTTCAGTCCATAACACATAACCATGGTAACAGCTTTAATATTAGGGTTCTTTTGCATTTCCTTTGTGTGTGAGAGAAAACAAAGAACACACTTTTTTAGGTGTTTATACCTGAGGCATCATTCTAAGAAAATAAGAGTGTGTTCATGAAAATTAAATGCAAAAAACTGCAGATATTTAAATTTACTGGGAAGAAAAGTTTCTGAAATGCTTACATTGTGGAATATTTAAAAAATTAAAAATACATGCAGCCCATCTATAAACACACCGTAATTCTTAAAAAATGTTTTTTATGCTGATTTGAATTGATGTAGTGAATTAAGAGATTGTTCATTTGTAATTAGAATTCAACAAATGTGCTAGGGCTCTTAACATTATTCTTTTCTTAAGTAGGGTAAATGTGCCCATGTACAGATTTAATTGCATTATTAATTTGCATAGCATTTTCATGGTATGGTCATGTTTAGCACAGGCTGAATTACTAATTAGTATAATGTTAATGAATATGGTTTAATTTTTACCGTGTATTGTGGCCTGAGACATCAATCCCAAGCTTTCTCTGGGGAGGCATTGGAATAAGAGTTATCTCTTCCTTCCTTTTTTTTGAGCCAGAGTCTCACTCTGTTGCCCAGACTGGAGTGCAGTGGCACACTCATGGCCACTGCAACTTCGACCTGCTGGTCTTAGGCAATCCTTTCACCTCAGCCTTCCAATTAGCTGGGACTACAGGCATGTGCCACCACTCCTGGCTGATTTTTTTTTTTTTTAATTTTCTATAGAGATGAAGTCTCACCAAGTTGTCTAGGCTGGTCTTGAACCCGTGGGCTCAGGAAATCTCACCTCAGCCTCCCAAAGTGCTGGGATATAGGCATGAGCCACCACACCTGGGCCCAAGAGGTATCTCTTTAGAGATTTAACACTGGTACCTGTTTCATTCCATTCCTACATTGCTGAAAGGAGCTCTGATCTGGAATGGGTGGAATACACACACACTTACATGCATATGAAAAAGGGGTTCATATACACAAAATACCTAAAAGCACTGATAAAAGAGTATTTCCTTTTTGGCAGAAAGTAGGAAAGTATAGAATTCATATTTTAGTGTCTCCAAGTTATTCAGCTAAAGTTACAAATACTGATACAATTAGTTTGGATATAGTTTTCACTGCCACATTGAATACAAACTTATCTCTTTCAGCTTCTGAAATTTAAGCTGATGTAGGGGGAAGTAAGAGTGATTTCATGCCTTAGAATATAGGCCAAACCTTGTCAAAATTCCACTCTGTTAAAATCTCTTTGGGTTGAGTAAATAGATTTTCCTACATTAATAAGGAGTGAAGTGATCCCCCTTGTGGTGTGTTAATTGACTTATTTGGGAGTATAAAGATTTATATGAAAGAACAATATCTATATTGGGTAAGTTTCTAAAAAAATGATATAGACAACAGAATTTTGAATTTGTGTTTTGAGTTTGGATGATAGAAATAATTAGGAAATGCAGTGTAATAATCTTATACTATATTTTTGTCTATTTGCTTACCTCACTGGAACATGAAACTATTCTCTGATATCATTTGAACCAAAAATAACAGGACAAGGATATCATATCAATCATGTAGTCCTAGATTCTAGTTAGGTCATTATATGAAGGGGGACTTTAAAAAATGAATTATTTATTGGAGGGAGAACCCCTTGTACAGGCTTCTCCTACTAGGTAAGTAAGAGTTCTAGGAACCCATTGGCATTGGTGTACCAGCTAGCATTGTTATGAGAGACTGCGTTTGGCTTCGGTGATTTTTTTTCTTTTTTTGTTGATATTTTAAAAATTCATTTGCCCATTTTGTGATGGATGATTTATGGGTGCACCTGCCCACACTGGACTTGAGTGTTCAGCAGTTTTTGACTAAAAATTGTATGACCCTATAACCCACCCTCCCTATTCACTGATTTTCACCCTGAGATACTTTTTTTTGTTTCCCTGGATGAAAAAAGTCCTCAAGGGAAGTGTTTTGTTGATGTGAAAAATGGCGGAAGTACTAAAAGACATCAGAATTGATGAGTTCAAAAACTTTTGAGCAGCAGAGAAAGCATTTCAGTAGGTGTATTGCATCAAATAGAGAGCACTTTGAAGGTGATTGAAGTTTAAACATGTAAGAATAAATACACATTTAAAAATGAATTCCATGTTCCCCCTCATACATTGAAAGGATACCCAACTTAGCTACCACATGAAGGAAATTTCCAGATAATAATGAATTGAAATAGTGCAGAAGACTATTGTAAATCTTCCATGAAGTAAAGCCTCAAGCAGTTTGGTGCATCTGGCTAAGTAACATTTTCAGTTAGTGTGTGAATCTAGAATAAGTCACTGCTGTGTCAAGTTCTAGGGGTACATGTTTGCAAAATTGGGGTCCTCCGGTCACATGACAAACATTTTTTTGACACATCTACTGTGTGTGCGGGCCATGTGCGTTGGGATACACAGATGGGGTAAGGCATCGTGTGGGGAACTCCCAGGCCAGGGAGGGCCATGCCTGCAGGAGAATTCTTACAACAATGTAGAAAGCAATATGGAAAAGGATGAAAGGAACTTGGGCGTGCAAGTGTCAAATGACAGACTCTATAGCAGTTTCTATTAAAAGAATTGTTGCTTCCCCAGCAGCCTTTTCTACATACTTTCTTCAATCCCATTTCAGATTAAAATTCTGTAATGTTTAAGGCTTAGAAAAGAACAGTCTATACAGTGCAAAACACATTTAAAACACTGGATGGAAAGAGAAGATTCTAAGGCAATTTTGAGCAACATTTTCTTTACCTGTCATATATACTCACATTACATGGAGCACTTTTAATTTTTTTCCTTAAAGTTTATTTTAGTAATTTTAAATCCTGAAGTATAATTATTGCATGGATATTAAGCTCAAAATTATTCTAAAGTTATCTTTTGTTAAACGTTATTTGGTAGAAGATTTTTTTTGTTGTTGTTCAATATATTAGTAAGTGGACAGTGAAAAAGCAGGCAGATTTTTGTCAGGCATAAATAACTTTGCATCCTGTTGATTAAATAAAAAATACCTCAGTGAATGTCTGTGCTAAATATAGATTCCTCTAAGTTTTTGGTTTTGTCCGATTAGGGGTGGAGTCACTGAACAGGAAGAAAGAAATCCAGTAAACAGGAATTGCGTGCTAAGGGATTTTGAAAGGGAAATGGAGGCCCATGTGCTTAGAATTTCAGTTGAATACGATTTCACCATTGTGAGTAACTTTTTAAGGGATTTAAGGGAGTGCCAAGTGATCTTTTTCATTGCTACTAAAATTCCATGTTGTAGATTAGAGATTTGGAAGTTATAATTTAGTTGTATTTTTTTCAGATTTGTTAATTATGTTAGCGTCGGTGTTCTCAATGCTTTATGCTGTAAAGAGATAATTTTTCATCTTAGTTGGAGTTTTAGTATAGTTTAGTATGGCTAGTAGAGTTTCAGTGGTTACTATAGCCATTTAAAAAAATGTTTTATTTTAAAGATGTGGGGTACAATTCAGGGTTAGGTATACAAATGTTCATTATGCAGGTACCCTTGTTGGTGAGGTGTACCCTGCTCCTCCCCTGGCAGATTCCCACTACTGCCAATTCCTTTCTTATAATATTATGATAATTGTTCAAGGACCGCTTATGAGTGAGAACATGTGATACGCAGTTCTTTGTTTCTATGATAGATCATTCAGTTTTATAGTCTCTAAGTCCATCCAAATAGCTGCAAAGTTCCTAATTTTGTCCTTTATGGCTGTGTAATATTCCATTGTGTATATGTACCACATTTTTTTTATCCAGTCCTCTTTTGACAGGCAGCATGGTTGGTTCCATGTTTTTGCTGTTGTGAATAATGCTGCAATAAATGTGCATATGCAGGTGTCTTTTTTATAGGGTGACTTGAGTTCCTCCGGGCATATTCCCAGAAGAGGGATTGCTGGATTGTATGGAAGGTCAATTTTTAGATCTTTTAGGAATTGTCAAACTGTTTCCCACAGGGGTTGTACTAGTTTACACTCCTAACAACAGTGTAGAAGTGTTCCCCTTTCCCCGCATCCTCTCCAGCATCTGTTGTTTTTTGAGTTATTGCTGATGGCCATCCTGACTGGTGTTAGGTGGTATCTCAGTGTGGTTTTAATTTGCATTTCTTTGATGACTAGTGAGGCTGAGCATTTTTCATGTATCTCCTGCTTGTTTGTATGTCTTCTTTTGAGAAGTATCTATCTGATATGGATTTTTCAGGTCAGCCTGGGCTTCTAGAATGTCAGCTCAATGGGTTGACCAGCCGAGCCCCAGAGAGAGTTGACCAGTCCCGGAAGTGTCGACTCTAATGGGCTGGCAAGCCAAGCCCTGAGGGTGTTGCTGATTCGGTGGGCTGGCAAGTCTAGCCCCTGGAGTGTCTTAACTTCGGAGTCTTGCCTTCTTCCTGCAGCTCTCCCAGCTCTGCCAAGCTTCTGGCAAGCCAGCCTCTGGGGTGCACAGCTCTTCGGTTCCAGTGATCTTCTGCAACTCTTCAGGCTAGGGTTCTTGTCTTGTGCCCAGGAAGAATGAGGGACATGGACACCTGGAAAGTGAGAAAGCAGGATTTATTAAGAGGACAGAAAAGTTCCCACAGTGGGAGGGGACCTGAGTGGGTTGCCGATTTGGAGCTGAAACCTAGTGCTTATATAGCCCTAAGACTGAGTCGATTGGCTAGCACTAGCTGTGAGCTGATTAGTTGGTACTTGGCAGCAAGCTGATTGGTCGTTTTTCTATCCCAGTAGTGAGTACTTAAACTCTAGCTTGACTGCTGGAAGTTTGCTACATTGTTACTAGAGGACCTGCCCTGAATGTCTGCCTAGCCTTTTTCTAACTATCTCCTGTCTCATTCCCCCCTCTGGAGTAGTAAACTTACCTGCCATTAGGGAGTAAGGACCATGACTGGTCTGGCTACTTCCTGGGGATGGCAGCTAGGGATCCTCCTGAGGGTGATCTAAAGGTTCTCAGCAGAAAGAAACTTCCATACAAGGTTCCATTTGCATCACCATTTGGAGTTTGATGGCCTCTAGAAGAGAAGAAACAAACTTTACAAGGAGGTTAACTATACATGGACCAAATACAAGCAATACAACAAAAGGAGCCATTAAGGGAAAAACTTATGTCCATATATGGAAATCCCTTGAGAGGATAAAAAGGACCGTAACCAACTGGGTCCTGAAACTTCCTGTTCTTGTAAAGAGTCAATGATTTTAATAACCTGTAAGTTCTCTTCTACTTGGGGGGAAGTGTTAATCCAGAAACAACAAGTTTCATTTAATAATGTGCATGTTCCTCCACGTTCCACTGTGAGCATATCCAACGCTTGACGGTTTTGTAAGATCACAGTAGCTAGCGAGTTAATAGATGTCTGTTCATTTTCAATAGCAGCCACCGTGGACGTCCACGCTTGCTGTACCATGAGGGTGAGATTTAATAAAGATTTTTCTAATAGGGGTATCCCGACAAAGCAGAAGAAACTCCTGGCAACAGAATGTCCCAGTCCAGGTCTTCGTAGGATTGGGTGATCCAGCTTACATTCTCCAGATTAGGTATATGTATATTATAGCTAGGCATGTTAGTGCTGGATGGAGGCCCTAAATCTCTATGACCTCATTGTCGCTGTAGGGATTGTTCCAGGAATGATCCTAAATTTAGAATATGCTTGGAAGAAGCCATTTGAGTTTGATTGAGGATCATTGCCTTAGGAATGATACCAGTGTGCTGACACATTAGAGCAAAGTAGCCGAAGGTGCTGGTGATACGATAATAGGTGCCAGTGCATTTCACCAGATCCTGACAATTTGATGTATTCATGGTTGTATACTCTGACCAGTCTATACAATGTTTTTAGATTATGGCTATATGCCGTCCAGTTGTGGTAAGGACTCCGTTAGAGACCAGAGCACATGGTCCCCATACCCTGGGTGACGTCTTATTTTGGTGGAACATGGTTATATTACTATACTCTGGGAAAAGCCATCCCACCCAGGATAGTCCTAAGTGAGACTGGAAACAGAAGCATTTTCCCACATCCTCAGCCACTTCTCCAGCCTTAATTGCCTTTTCACCTCAGGGAGCTTTCTGGTTAAGTTTCACGGCTTTTTATAGGGCAATGAATTCATACCAAGAACCACTGAGATTGCCTATTTGCTTGAGAGACAATGGTAGAGCTATCAGGGGAGAATTATAGAAGGTCCCTCCGGAGTATATCCAACAGTTTGAGTAATTACCCTGTTGAGCCATGTATTTGTAATGGAGGAAGAAGGGGGGATGGACATAGGAAGCTAGGGCCAATTGGTAATGAAAATAGGTAGCAGAATAGATTAGGCGTTTTGCTCATTCCCATGAGGGAAACTTCTAAGAAGAAAACAATCCCATGAGTGCTCAGGATTAAGGGGTCCTTGTCAGAGATGTTTAATGGTACAAATTAAGACAAAAACAAAGGCAGCAAGTATAGGTAGAACTATAAGGAGGAAATTCATAGGAAGTTAATTAGTGGCACTTATCTTTTATGATCTTTAGTTAGATTCAGTATGCTCTTCCGGGTCAGCTGAGGCAACTTCTCTTGGACTCCACGCTTTCACTGTAGTGTGATGGATCCACAAGTTGATTCTGGTAATCCTTATTGCTGAAAACAGCCTTTGGGTTAGTTGGGAAGTTTTATCTATTCCAAGGTGAAAGGTCTGATGGAGGGTTTTAAGAACCTTCCATTGGCAGGAGGTTGGCAGATGAAGTTTGCCATCCTCTGATTGCAGCCATCCTGAAGGCTGAAAAATGTATCTCCAAGATGTAGTCTATTCTATCTCTGCAGGAGTATATTGGGGTTCTATATCTTTCAAGGGGCCCTCCCAAATCAGAGGGTCCTCAAATGGATCAGGACTCTGGCTTTTCCTTGCTGCTAACTTGGCTGTTCGATCTGCTAGTCTTATTTCCTTCAGCTATTTCATCTGTTCCCTTTTGATGGCCTTTACAATGTATTACTGCCACTTCCGGAGGGAGGAAGACTGAAGACAATAGTTTGCCAATCTCCCAATGATATTTAATAGGGGATCCATTAGCTGTAAGAAAATGTCTTTCTTTCCAAATGGCGGCATGAGGATGAAGGACTGAAAAGGCGTACTTGGAGGCAGAACAGATGTTTACTGACTTCCCTTTACTTAATTTGAGGGCCTTTATAAGAGCAATTAATTTGGCTAGCTGAGCACTTGTATTTGAGGAAAGAGGTGCATTTTCAATGATGTCACTGGAAGTGACTACTATGTACCCTGCCTTACGTATCCTTTGCTCCACAAATGAACTTACATCAGTAAAGATAATCCAGTCTGAGTTTTCTACAGGGGTTACCTTTAAGTCCCCTCTGGCTGCATAGGTTAGTACTACCACTAGTTCACAATCATGTTCACATTCCCCACCTTTGTCAGGGAGGAAGGTGGCTGGGTTCAGAGAACATGGTTTCTAAAGTGGATTGCAGCTCCTTTTAATAATAAGGCCTGATACTTAAGAAGGTGTTTATCAGTTAGCCAGAGGTTCCCTTTAGAGGATAGCAGTCCTGCCACATTATATGGAGTATACAGTTAAAGTTTTTTCCCATTGTTAAACTAACAGCTTCTGGCACCAATGCTACTGCTGCTACTGCTCTCAGGCAAGTTGGCCATCCCTTAGTCACCAGATCAAGTTCTTTGCTTAAGTAGCTTACAGGTTGTTGGGCTGGACCCTGGGTCTGGGTTAGAACTCCCAGAGCCATTCCTTTTCTTTCAGACACATAGAGGTTAAATGTCTTTCCTATGAGAAGACTAAGAGCCAATGCTGCAATTAAGGCTTGTTTTAATTGGTCAAAGGCTTTCTCAGCCTCTGATATCCAAATTAGAAAATGAGTTCTAGCTGATTGAGTCTCCTTAGTTCCATATACCATTCTATGACATACCATTTTTCAACATGTGTGAACCCTCTATTTTTTGTCCTATATCTTCCTTCCTTTAAGTAACCATCCACTTTATTGCTAGTAATTTAATGGGTATTGTGTTAAGTCTGTAGATTGCCTTGTATAGGATAGACATCTTAACAATGTCGATTCTTCCAGTACATGAGCATGGAATATTTTCCCATTTGTTTGTGTCATCTTTGATTTCTTTGAGCAGTGTTTTGTAGTTTTTGTTGTAAAGGTCTGTGACTTCTCTGGTAGGAAAAGATGCCAAGGTATTTCATTTTTTGTGTGTGGCTATTATGAATGGGATTGTGCCTTTTATTTGGGTTTCTGTTCATTTATTGTTGTTGTATAGGAATGTGACTGACTTTTGCACATTTATTTTATACCCTGAGACTTTGCCCAAGTCCTTTATTAGTGCAAGGAGGTTTTTGACAGATTCTCTTGGGTTTTAGAGGTATAGAATAATGTTGTCTCATCTGCAAAGAGGGGTAGCTTAACTTTCTCTTTTCCTAGTTAGATACCCCTGATTTCCTTCTCTTGTCTGATTGCTCTATCTAGGACTTCCAATACTATGTTGAACAGGAGGAGTGAGAGTGGGCATCCTTGCCTTGTTCCAGTTTTCAGGGGAAATTGTTCCAATTTCTGTCTGTTTAGCAGTATCTTGCCTGTGGGTTTCTTGTAGATAACTCTTACTGTTTTGAGGCATGTTCCATCTATGCCTTGATGCTCGAGGATTTTTGTCAAGAAGAGGTGCTGGGTTTTATTGAAAGCTTTTTCTGTGTCTAATGATATAATCATGTGATTTTTGTCTTTACAGCTGTTGATGTATTTAATTACATTTATGGTCTTGCGAATGTTGAACCAGCCCTGCATCCCGGGGATGAAGCCTGCTTGGTCATGGTGGATGATTTTTGAGATGTGTTATTGGATCAGGTTTGCTAGAATCTTGTTGAGAATTTTAGCATCTGTGTTCTTCAAGGATATTGACCTGTAATTCTCTTTCTTTGTTGGATCTTTACCTGGTTTGGGTATCAATGTGATGTTAGCTTTGTAAAATGGTTTAGGAGAGTTCCATCTTTCTTGATTCCCTGGAATACTTTCAGTAGGATTGGTATCAACTCCTTGTATACTTTGTAGAATTCCGCTGGAAAGTCATGTGGTCCAGGGCTTTTTTTTGTAGGTAGTTTTTTTATGACATAGTCGATTTCCTTGGTTGTTATTGGTCTATTTAGAGTCACGATTTCTTCTAGTTTCAGCCTGGGGAGGTTGTGCAATGTTAGAAAGCCCTCCATTTCATTTAGGTTTTCAAGTTTGTTTCCATACAGGTGTACATAGTAATCTCTGATAATCGTTTGTATTCTTTCGGGGTCAGTTGTGACTTGATCTTTTGCATTTCTTTTTTTTTTTTTTTTTTTGAGTTGGAGTCTCACTCTGTCTCCCAGACTGGAGTGCAGTGGCCGCTCCCAGCCACCGCAGCCTCGACCTGCTAGGCTCCGGCAATCCTTCCGCCTCAGCCTTCCAAGTAGCTGGAACTACAGGCGTGCGCTACCACGCCCGGCTAATTTTTTGATTTATTGTAGAGATGAGGTCTCGCCTGCCCAGGCGGGTCTCGAACCGGCGGGCTCAGGCAATCCACTCACCTCAGCCTCCCAAAGGCGCGGGATTACAGGCTGAGCCACCAAGCTCGGCTGATCTTTTGCATTTCTGATTGTGTTTATTTGGGCTTTTTCTTGGTCAGTCCAGCTAGAGTTCCATCAATTCTGTTTATCCTTTTAAAGAAACAGTTTTTTGTTTTGTGATTTTTTTTTTTTTGTATTATATTTTTGTCTTCTATGTTCCAAATTTGGGATTTTATTTTGGTGATCTGGATTCTTCTGCTGAAGTTAGGGTTTTCGTGGTTGTTGCTTTTCCAGCTTCCTTAGGTGATTTGTTAGGCTGTTAACTTGTGATCTTTCCATTTTCTTCATGTGTGTTCATAGAGAGATGAATTCCCCTGTTAGGACTGCTTTCATGGCATCTCAGAGATTTTAAGATGTTTCCTTGTTTTCATTTGTTTCCAGGAATTTTAATTTCTGCTTTGATTTCTGTGTTGACCCAGGAGTTGTTTAGCATCATGCTGTTTAGTGTCATGTCTTTGTGGGTTTTGGGGGGAACTTTGTTGATGTTGCTATTTATTTTTATTCCATTGTGGTCTGAGAAGGTGCAAGCCGTGTATTTTTACATTTACATGTATTTTTCCAGCAAGTTGAGAAAATGGAAGGTATGATTTTAAAAATTATATCCCTGGGCAGCCCTCTTTTGGGTCCCCTCCTACTTGGGAGTTTTTCTGTCTTCTTAATAAACTCTTGCCTTTTCATGAAGAAAAGAAAATTATACTTCTTCCTGGAAATAAAGCAAGTAAACAGCTAACAAACCTGAACTTACCTTTTTTCTTTTTAAAGAAATTGTTACTGAAAGCTATATATTAATTCTAGTGATATTACCATTTCTTTTATTTATTTAACCATGTCTTAAAATTTTTCTGGGATGTCTCTTTTGTAGTTGTCAAATGTTAGGTTGTATGGTGACAGCTTAATGTGTTAAAAGTATCAGAATTTAGGATTTGCTGTAGACTGGGAAAATGGAGAAGTGGATAACCAAGTTTGTGTAGTAGAAGACTGTTCTAATATGTTCTAAAATAAAAGCTCTCAGTGACAATTCTCTGGTAGACAAGAAGTAGAAAATGAAATCAAGAGGACCAGTCTGTTATTTAGCAGATGAGGGCTGGGTGGAGAGAATTTAACATTGACAATGCCAATTTAATGTCCAGTAAAATATCTTATAAGCAATAATGTTGAATCCTTGTACCTAAAAAATATTTTCTAGGAAGATTTTTTTAAAATCAAAAATACACTCTAGACCCTAATTTAAAACAATATAAGAGAAAGTCTCCCTCTTGTATACCACCATTCCAAAATTTCTAATAAGTTTTCATATACTTGAAGAAAAAGTTTTATAATTCTATCAGCATATTTGGATATATTTTATTAACAAATGAAATAATCTTATACACACAGTTGTTGTCTTTTTAAAATATTTCAGTAAGATGACTCAGAGGTTAGCATAGTATTCCCCTGGAAGTGTCATCACTTATCTTGGCAGTCCCTTGAGGCTGGATATTTAGGATGGTTTCCGATTCCCTGTCCTCTTACAAATAGTGCTGTGACGAATATCATGCTGTATGTGTTGATGTGTTTGTGGATGCTTTTTGTGAGTAGATGCATAGATTAGAATCCTAGTAATGGAATTACTGAGTCTAAGTATATGTGTAGTTAATATTTTGGTAGCTATTGCCAAATGGCTTATTGAAAAGGCTGTATCAATTTATATTTCTACCAACAGTGTATATGAATCTGTGCCAGCCATGGATTTCATAAGCTTTTCCAGTGGATTTCCATAAACTTTTCCAATTTTGCCAATCTGAGAAGTGAAAACTTGTATCACAGTATTTAGAGAACATTTCTTTGATTCTGAGTGTGGTTGAACGTATATTTTTATGTGTTTACTGGCTAGTACTAAGGATAACTTTAGCTAGTTTTACCTTTATTTCAGTTAGAAATGATTGCTGTTAAGTGGAGACACAGGTTTAACAAATAATGGGATTGTGAAAGCCTTGCTCATCTGTGACATGGAGTAGTGCCCCTCAGCACACCATTGCTGCTGTGGGCTGCGGACTATGGTCTGCATGGTAGACAGGGAGAGTCCCTGGGGTTGCATGCAGTTCCACATTGTGTACATTTAAGGTTGTAGGAACAGCAATTTTATTCTTACTTTATTTACAGAATGTTATCTAGAAAAATTGAGAAAAAAACGACTTATTTATTTTTATTTGACTTTGAAAGTAAAAAAGAGGTATCCCTGTGCCACTCAGAACATTGAAAGTCATGGTAATATCTTGTTTTATTCCTTCTTCCCTTTTTGCTATAGTTAGAAGATAATGGATTTATAGCTTTAACAAAATGGGGAACATTTTTCTCTTATAGAATGAACCTCCATTTCGATTTCTGACAAAACCAATAAGCAATCAATTTGGAGTATTTGAAAATAAATTACAGGACGGAAAAATCCTACTGGTACATTGGCAAGTGGATGGGACCAGATGATCAAATATTTCATCTCTATGTCTACATTTCATGAGTCAGTTTCACATAGCAGCTGCTGTGGGGGAAGGGTTGATTTACCAGAATACTTCATGGTTTATTAAAAATAAAATAAGATTCATTTGGGAGTGAAAGGGTAAACTGAGAAAGTTCATTGCTAATACATTTTAAAAAATCATTTAAAACATAATTCTAAAACAAACCTTTAAAAAACTTTTATTTTTGTGTTTCAGTGTTTTAAATTTTAGAGAGCAATGGTTAATTTAAAAAATCCTTTTAGCTTAAAAGTAATGCTAGTAGCAAATGTTTTTTGAATAGTTTCTGCGTGCTAGGCCCTCTGTTAAACATTTCACCTGTATTATGTAATGGACATGTTATCCCCATTTTTTCAGAAGAGACTTTGAAATGCAGTGACTTGTCAGAGTTGATACAGGTGGTACGTGGTAGAACTGATGTTGTAATCCAGGCACTCTAGCTCTAGAACTTGGACTCTTAAGCGCTGTGTTGGAATGGCTCCAAGGAATCAGGAAGAAGAAACAAATTGTAAATTGAGTCTATCTCATTAAAATAAATACCTGTTTATTTTAAAATGTTAAAAAAAAAAATCTTCCTTGGGAACTTTTAAGGATTAAGAAGAAATTGCTGCCAGGCATGGTGGCACATGCCTGTAGTTTCAGCTTCTCAGGAGGCTGAGGCAGGAGGATTGCTTGAACCCAGGATTTTGAGGCTGTAATGCGCTATGATTAGGATAGTTACTATCCTACCGGCTGGGCAACATAGTCAGACGCTGTCTCTTAAAAAAAGAAAAGAAAAGGAAGAAATACTACGGTAAACTTTAATTTTGTTGATAAGAAATGTTGGTATTCTATTCTTGATTTAGATCTTAGTCTTCCCTTGTTTGGGTCCCAAAGATTTGTGGGAACTCCCACACTAGATCAAAACTTATGAAAGTGAGAAAGAAGCAGGCCAGGTGCAGTGGCTCATGCCTGTATTCCCAGGACTTTGGGGCGCCAAGGCAAGAGGACTGCTTGACCTCAGGAGTTCAAGATCAGTCTGGGTGACATAGCAAGACCTTGTCTCTACAAAAAATATAAAAATGCCCTGAGTGTGGTAGCACACGCTTGTAGTCCCAGCTACTTGGTAGACTGGGGTGGAGTGATCTCTTGAGTCCAGGTGGTTGAGGCTGTAGTGAGCCATGATCATGCCACCGCCCTCCAGCCTGGGTGACAGAGTGATGTTTGGAATATCTGTTGTCTCAATCTTATGGTATATTCAAGAAGTATTTTCTGGTACAGAATAATCCACAACTGGCCCATAACTAGTTGATTAATAAAAGGATTTGTAGGCCAGGCTTGGTGACTCAGCCTGTAATCCCAGCACTTTGGGAGGCCAAGGCGAGTGGATTGCCTGAGCCCGCGGGTTTGAGACCAGCCCGGGCAACTTGGCAAGACTTCGTCTCTACAATAAATCAAAAATTAGCCAGGCGTGGTAGTGCATGCCTGTAGTTCTGGCTACTTGGAAGGCTGAGGCAGAAGGATCACTGGAGCCCAGCAGGTTGATGCTGGGGTGACCATGATTGCCACTGCACTTCAGCCTGCGCAATGGAGTGAGACTCCAAATCAAAAAAAAAAAAAGGATTTGTAAAACCATATGATATAATTTAGTTTATTTTGACTGATAAATTGGATCAAATATTATAATTTTAACATCTGCAGGGATATACAGATAAGGTTCTGGGTAACAGCTGGGTCAGATGTCACATGGTTTCTTTAAAGTTGACATTTGATGGGGAGTGAGTTGGATGGAGTAGGTGTTTCTGGCTTCTTTTGAGTAGGCAGGGTGCTTTGGGGAAAGTGTTTTTTTCTGACTAAACAAATGCCTCTCTTTTTGACAGATCATGTTGTCATGGAGATCTATACAGTCTGTAAACTGTGACTTGTAGTAGTAGACAGGAATATGGCATTGGGTTGCTGTGTTGGACTGTGAGAGCAGAGTGCGGATAGATGTGTATAGTCAGTTTGTTCAAGGAGGTTATTTTACAGTAGCCAGAGAATCCTGTTGGTTTTTTGAAAATCTCCTTTTCTCATATTCTTTTTTTCTGTGTTTGTGTTGTGTGTATATCTGACATAGGGATGATGGAATTGTATAAAGACCCCTTTTATTCTTTCTTTTTTTAGAGACAGGATCTTGCTCCTGGGGTGCAGTGTCACAGTCATCGTTCACTGCAGCCTTGGACTCTTAAAGGCTCTAGTAGTCCTCCCACCTTACACCACCATACCCAACTAATTTTTTTATTTTTGTGGAGATGGGGTCTTGCTGTGTTGCCAGGCTGGTCTCAAAGTCCTGGTCTCAAGCAGTGCTCTCGCCTGGGCCTCCCAAATTGCTGGGATTACAGGTGTGAGCACCCAGCTCCTTTTGTCCTTTTTTAAGTTGCCAAATCCTCCCTCTTGCCCAGAACCAATTACTGTTGAAAATTTGGTGAGTGTCCTTCCAGTCCATGTTTTTAATTCCTTTACGCCATACATATAAGCTACTCCATAGACTATAGTTTTGTGTTTTTAAAGTTTATGTAAATACTATCATGCTTCATCTGCCTTTCTACAACTTGCTTTAGTCTCAACTGTATATTTTGAAGTCTCTTCATGATGATGTTTGTCTGGTTTATTTATTTTAGTTGGTGGATAGTATTCCATTGTACCACAGTTGATCTAGTCTCTTAGTGATAGACATTTAGATGTTTTTCTGTTGTATTTCTGTGTAAACCCATTTGTTTCTATCCTTTCCATGGGTTGAGTGTGACAACTTAATAAATAACTGACTTCATTTTGATTTGGCTAGATCTAGGTCTAGGTCTTAAGCTTTCAAGTTATCCTTAGTCTGTTCTCACAGTTCTTTCAAGTGGTTCAGTTTGTTATTTAAAAAAAAATGTTTTGGGTACCTTATGCCATTTTTTTTCCCCTTTCTTCTTCTTCTTCATTTTTTTTTAGTCAAAGTCTCACTCTGCCACTCATGCTGGAGTGCAGTGGCACACTCACAGCCACCACAGCCTCGACCAACTGGGTTCAGGAGATCCTTCTGCCTCAGACTTCCAAATAGCTGGGACTACAGGCACGGCACGTGCCACTACGCCCGGCTAATTTGAAAAAAACATTTATTGTAGAGATGAGGTTTTGTCAAGTTGCCCAGGCTGGTCTTGAACTCCTGGGCTCAGACGATCCTCCTCACCTCTGCCTCCTAGTGTGCTGGAATTACAGATGTGAGTCACTGTGCCCACCCCTTCTGTCATTTCTTCTCATGACATGCTCACCCTAGTGAAACTGTGATACATATTGCCCATATACTTATGACCCGGCTAGGTTCCAGGATGTTATTGACTATCTTTTAACTATATGTATTATTTAAAAGATTATAAATAATAGCTTTGCTATTGCAAGAAACTGCTTGTAACATCTTTGTTGGGTCTGGGGCTTACAGAAAAAGCATAGCTGTAACTTTTTAAGTGCTTTTGATCAAACTCCATTTATGGTTTTACTTATTAACTTGCTTTTAAATTTTTCTTTATCATAATGCTATTCAGAAAGTAGTGCTGAGAACTCTGTTTGCCCAATGCAATTGTCAAAATACAGATTATGTCAGTACTGTCTGATAGAATATAATACAAACCACCCATGTAATTTTAAATTTTCTAGGGGCCACACTATGAAAGGTAAATTTTATTTAGCCAGTATATCCCAGAACATTGTCATTTCAATATGTAATCTGTATTAAAGCCTGCTGAGATAAATTACATTCTTCTTTCATATCAAGTCTCCAAAATCATGTGTTTTACACTTACAGCATTTCTCAAGCAGGACCAGCTGCATGCCAGGCATACCATAGCCGAATGTGTTTAGTGGTTGCTGGGTAGTGCAGGTATAGAAAATGCATGTTTAAGAGGCGTTAGTAAGGATCAGAATGGGTTTCAGGGAGGAGCTGGAGGAGCCAAGGGCTAAGTAGATGTAAGGCATCAGGTGCCATGTGGACTGGTTGGAAGAGACCCTGGATGCATGGCTTGAGCAAAGATGTGGTGATGGGAGCAGCTCTGGCTTATCTCAGAAACGGCAAGTAGCTGGTCTGTCACAGAAGGCTAGCCATCAGAAAGTAGGAAGGAAGAGGTTCCTAAGGAATTGTGAATGTCTGGGTCTCATGCTACCTATTTGCAACAGCAAGTTCCTTATCTGGCAAAAGATTATGAGCAAAACTTGTCAGGCTTATGAAACTATTCCATGTCTCTTCCCCCATTAGCTCCCCTCCCATCGTGTTTCATGGTTGTCCTAACAGAGTGAATTAGGATTCTGATAAACTATGAGGTTGTTGTTATATAATTCTAAGTTGGGTGTTTACCACTATAAGGAGAATGACTAAGAGGGATGAGAATGAGTTTACAAAAGCTACAAAAAGTAGAATGTTAGATGTGTATATTTAACACTTTGGGTCTGAAATTATGTAAGCAAATCAGAAGTTTAAACTTTTAATGCATTTAAGCTTTTTTTTTGTGTACTGTAGGGGTTATTAGGGTAGTTCTTGATAAATTATAAAATTTAAAGGTTCAGAGTTTTAAAGAGCTCAGTAAACTGGAGATAACAAAAATCATTTGATGACTGCTTATGTGCCATTATCACTATTTCTGATTACATGTATTTATTTAATCATCAGACAAACCTAGTGAGGTAGGGGCTACTATTATTATTATTATCATGTTACAGATGAGGAAAGTGAGGCATGGAGTGGTGACCAAACTTGTTCAAGGTTAACATAGAGGAGGAATTGGGATTTGAACTCAGGCTACCTGGCTCCAGCGCTAACATTATTAGCTGCAATGCTCCACTGCCTGTCATGAGGCTGACTTAGTTTCTTTCCTCCTAGCTTTCCTTTGATTTCTAGCCATTTTGCTCCCCCCATAATGTTTAATGTGAATACATTGGCACAACCTGAACCAAGGATGGAAAGACTCTCTGTACTATCTTTGCAGCTTTTCTGTAAATCCAGAACTATTCCAAAATAACGTTTTTTAAAAAAACATTCACCACTGACTACATTAATCTAAAAATTCTTTTTCATTTTCCACTCTACTGTTCTATTAACCAGTTGTTAAAATCTGAAACCAAACATTAATGATTAAAAGTGATTGGAGAAAATTATTTGCAACATAAAGAGTACTATCATTGAAGAACACAGAATTTTTACAACTCAATAAGAAAGGCAAACATATCAATAATAAACATGAACAAAGGAAAAGGAAAAATACAAAAAGAAGAAATACAAATGGTTTAAAAATATGAAAAATGATTTTCGCTAGAAAATAAATATGTAGTTTTCACAAAATACCATTTTTTGGCATATGAAATTGGAAAAATTTTGGAAAAAAAAAGGATAATACCCAGTTTTCCCAGAGGTTTGAAGAAACAGGTCAACTAACTTACCCCGGGAAGCACAATATCAAGGTGCAGTGGTATATTGCAGTAGTATTGCTTAAAGTTGTGGAAAAAAAAAATAACAAGACCCCTAAATATTTAAAATGAATGGCTTGATGGAGCAGATGAAGAATTTAGAATTAAAAAAATCTTGTAGTTGTTCCTGAAGATATTTTTGGTTAGATGTCAGTGATGAAAGCTGGTTACAAAGCAGAAGGTGTACTATCGTTGAATTTTTGTTGTGATTGTAGTAATTGTCTTGACAGATGGGAGTTCAGATTTTTGCTTTCCTTCTTACTAGTTGTGTAACTTTAGTCAAGATGCTTAAATCTCTTATAGCCGTAAGTTTTCTTTGATGAGATTCCATTACCAATTTACAGGTAATTGGAAGGATTAAAGTAGATGAAAAACAAAGAAAGTTCTCTGCAGTGCCTGGCACACAATGCTTAATAAATGGCTCTAACAAATCTTAAAAAAAAAAATCTTATTTCTGGATGAAGAGATTGCAGATAATTTAAATTTTTTAATTTTTTTCCTATTGATATTAAAATTTTTAATAATAGAACATGTTTTGTGAATTTTTAAAAAGAGGCTAGAAAATGCTTAATTTATTATTAGGTTAAAGAGAGCAAAGATAGATTAGACGTGAGATGAGATGTGTATCAGAAATTGTTACATTGCTTACTGAACTGGAAAATTTAGAGACTCGCTTACTTGATGTTGAAAAACAACCCTTCAACCACATTAACATTTAATAGTATTTATAAAGAAATATATTTTATTGATTCCTAGGGTCAATTCTTTAAAGTAGGTAGTTAGATAAGAGTCAATAAGGAGAGAACTGATGTTGAAAATGCAGTTTCTTACATTTGTTTTTAGAAGAGTATTTTTTATCATTTCTTATATTTTGAATCAGAAAGTGTTATGATCTCTTAATGAAGACAAAGTCAGACTATCAGATAATTTGCTTATTTGGGTATTTGAATATAATGGTGTTTGCAATTGTTTTTCCTGATTTTTATTTCCTTCTTGCTTGTAAATCCTTCAAAGCATCTTTATACATGTGGTGATGTGTGTTTAATTATTACCTATTGAATGCCTACTCTTTCTATTTAAAGTAGAGTTATACTGTGTTTTTTTCATGGCTTATAAACCACTTGGGGTTGAGTGTCCTTAGGCATTTGGTACAGATGTGAGTCCAGACTTCATATTACATTTTTTCAGTAGTAGAACATACATCTGTGTTTATTGGTAGCATTCTGGTGTGACTGTTAAGAATAGGTTCAGAAGAAACAAAAGTTTCTTCTGAACACATTTGAATTGTGTAATTCTTCTGAACATATTTACATTATGTAATTTCTTTTTGTAGCATATTTTCTCAAATTTGACATTTTATAAATGTTACTATATTTTTTGAAAAGATTGGTGTTGTGACAAGTTATTTTTTGGACCCATATTAAACTTGGATTAACCAAGTTTATTTACTGCAGCACTTTTTTTGAGCCCTTGGTTTTCTAATCGGAATCATGCCTTTCTAAGGCTGGAGAGGGTATACTACGTTTCCCAAACCTAATTGACTGAGGAACCTTTTTTGCAGAAGCATCATGAAACACTCTAGGAAATACTATTTTAAATAAAAATATAGAGAGCAGAAGATGAATAAAAGAGCTGAAATATATACCCGTAACAAGAAGTAAAACTGACTCATAAAACTCCTTTTTTTGGTGTGTTAAAAAAAAACAGATTTGGTTAAAATTTGAGTTTTAGTTTGACTTTCTTCTTCCTCTGCCTCTCCCTTACCTCATCTTTTTTTGCCCCATTTTAAAAAATAAGAGGCTGATTTATGTAAACAATGAAAAAGAACTAGAGAATTATTCTGAGTGTGTATTTCCCTAAGTATAGATCATTTCTATGTATATTGATACTATGAGTACAAATCGCTTTAAGTATCAGGCAGTCCAATTTTGTGGAGACACTTCATAGAGTAGAATTGTTTAGTGTTAGGTACGTTTGTTTGTTTTACAACATAATAACCAGAAGTTCTCAGGAGACAAAATTGCTGTCACAAGAGATGTGACTTAGTGAAAACGTATTCTTAACACTTTATAAGAGATCATGGTACTGTTCTAACAACAGTTTGGCACAGGTGGGAGCTAGATCTAGAAAATTCCCGTGTAATCTTAGTTCTTCTACTAAGAATGTTTTATTTATTTTTTGCTCTGGATTTTGAAAATCCTAGCAGAAGACTTACTTAGTAGTATTAATTTATATTGGTATTAATTACCGTTATTGTTAGTGGTATAAATTTATTACATTATTTATAGTAGTTATGTTCTATGAAGTTATCATGACCATTGAATTAGTAAATAATGATCCATTGCCCCCAGGGGAAATACAGGGTTAGGTTCCTGCAAGCCTCTGGTCACATTTTTGTCAACTAACCAATACATAACCTTGTTTTATATGTGCTTCTGTTTAAAGACACCTTAATTAATATATATGGTTGATTCATCAACATTGAACTCATGGCCAGGAGCACTATAACTCATGTCTGAGGGAAGCTTTTCTAATACACGTATTTTCTTTGTAAGGCACATCACAGCCTTCTTGTGCTTAGGAACACCAGTCAGCACTTCAGCACTATGCTTGAGGGCCATTTTAAACAGTAAAATTACCAAAGAAAGCGCAAAAATGGGATAAACTTGGCACTGAATACACTGTGAAAAGGATACTTGTTTACAGCATAAGAACAGAAACAAGAAGGCCGAGTGTCACCTTGTACAGCCTCAGCTGCAAACGTGAGTGTTGGACAACTCAATTTTTTTGCAGCTCTGTGCATGTCCTTGAATGACCATGAAGGTGCCAGGCATACTGAATGTTGGAGTTACAAAAAATTTTTAGCAAGTAGACAGATTCACAAAAACGGAATCAATGATTAATGAGGATTCAACTGTATATGGATTGTTTGGAATCAGGTGTTGACCTAGAAGCTCAGGTTTCAGGTAACTCACCTCCTGGTTAGTTGACTGCCTTCCTTTTCTGCTTTGGTACTGTTGTTTTTGGTCCAGCTTCAGTGTGAAGTCTGTGTGAGTTGCAGGGAAATGTTGAGGAGCTAGGACCAGTATGTCTTGAACACTGATTATGGATAAGGAGAAAGTAGAAAGTAAATTTTCATGCCTTTAAAGTAGTGTTTCTTCTTTCTAGTCTGTAAATCATTCCCAAATTCAAATTCAGGCTCAAAGATTCAGGGGTAGAATGCCCATGCCCATGCCTGAATCTGTGAAATTCTTTTGTATTATTTTATCTTTTACTCTGACACAATTTTAAAGAATTTACATATATATTATATATATATATATATGGTAATATTTTTTAAACAAATATTCTATTATGGAATAATTTTAGATTACAGAAAAGTTGCTAAGATAGTCTAGAAAGTTTTATATATCTCTCACTGAGTTTCCCCTGTAGTTAATATCTAACATTTCCATACTGCTTTCTTTTTTCTTCTTGAGTTGGAGTCTCACCCTGTCACCCAGACTGGAGTGTAGTAGCATAGTCTTGATCTCCTGGGGTCAAGTGATCCTTCTGCTTCAGCCTCCCAAGTAGATGGGACTACAGGTGCATACCACCATGCCTGGCCAATTTTTTTGATTTTTTTTTTTTTGAGTCAGAGTCTCACTCTGTCTCTCAGGCTGGAGTGGAGTGGCACGCTCACGGCCACCCCAATGTTGACCTGCCGGGCTCAGACGATCCTTCCACCTCAGCCTTCCAAGTAGCCAGAAGTCAGGTATGCATTAGCATGCCTGGCTTATTTTTTGATATATTGTAGAGATAAGGTCACACCAAATTTCCCAGGCTGATCTTGAACACCTGGGCTCAGGCAGTTCTCTCCCCTCCACCTCCCAAAGTGCTGGGATTATAGGCTTGAGCCATCACTCCTGGCCTTTTAGGTTTTTTTGTAGAGATGAGATATCGCTATATTGCCTAGGCTCGTCTTGAACTCCTGGCCCCAAGCAGTCCTTCTGTTTTGGCCTCCCAAAGTGCTGGTATTACAGGTGTGAGACACTGTGCCTGGCCTGCATTTTTTAAAATCTAAGAAACCAATATTGGTTTGTTACAATTAAGTAAATTCCCAACTTTATTTGAATTTCACTAGTTTTTCCCCTAATGCACTAAGTCTGTTCTAGGATCCCATCCAGCATACATGTTTATTCAGTCATCATGCCTCCTTAGTAATCTCTTCTGACTTGTGTTTCTCAGTCTCTCTCTCTCTCTTTTTTTTCTTTCTTTTTATGGCTGCATATCTTTGTTTTTTATTACCTTGACAGTTTTGAGGACTGATGTTTGGTTTTGTAGACTATCTCAATTGGGATTTGCCTGATGTTTTTCTCATGGTTCAACTGTGACTCTGGGCTTTTGAGGGGAAGACCATAGAGGTAAAGCACTATAGTCATCACTTCATGTCAGGAGTGTGTACTGTCAACATGACTTACCACTGTTGATGTTGACTGTGACTACCTGAGTTAGTGTAGTCACTGTAAAGTACCACCCCCTCCCCACCAAACTCTGTGCTTTGGAAGCAAGTCATTAAATCCAGCCCTCTTTCAAGAGGTAGAGGGAGGAGGCATCTACATAAATTATTTGTAATTCTTCTATATGGTTTACCTCTTCTCCCCATTTATTATTTAGTTAATAATTTATATCAGTATGGACTCAGGTATATTTATTTTATATTTGGAGGTCTAATTTAATGGTACATTAGTTATTTTATTGCTGATATTTTTCCAACTTTTGGCATTGGTACTCTTTTAGGTTTGTTTCTATTTCAATTCGACATGCCTTCAGTTTGTTGTTCTTGAGCACTTTCTTACTTTCTGGTACTACTAAATGCTCTATGCTTATCTGGTATTTTCCCTACCCTAGTCCTAGAAGCAGCTGTTTTTCTAGACTTATAATTCCTTTTATTGAAGAATGGTATTAGAAACCATGATCACATGTTCTCACTCATAAGTGGACCTTGAACAATTATTGTAATGCTGTAAGAAAGGGATTGGCAGTTGTGGGGAGGGCAGGGTGCAGAATTGGCAGTAGTGGGAAACTGCTAGGGTAGGAGAGCACACCTCATCAACAAGGGTACCTGCATAGAACATTTGTATACCTAACCCTGAATTGTACCCCACATATTTAAAATTAAAAAAAAAAAAAAAAGCCACGATCTGGGTACTGGCTGTGATTGCTAACTGGGTATTAACTATTCAAGTTCCTGTCATGGACAGAGCAAGGAAATACATGTGTGTGTGCTGAGACATATAAGTGAAGTTTTTTTGTATCAAAGGATTTAAATGCTCTATGTGTGAAGCTTACAATTTTGAAATTAAAATTAAGCCCCTTAGGTAAATTGGTATGTCTCTAGGTATATCTTATAAGTTGACTAGACAATACTCTTAAGCAGATATCTTTCCCAAAGGCCTCTTTTTCTTTTTTAGTTGCACATTATCATATTTTTATTGCTGTTGATTCTTTTGGTATGAAAATCTGGACTGAACTTTCTTTACTGCCTGCAAATAATAGTTATTTCAGTTGGTTTTACAGTTATAAGCTATATAGTTTTTCTTTCATAGTGAAGAGATGTTTTGAATTTCTGTAATTTTTTAATTTGATGAGTTACAAGCTAGGATAATTTTAAAAATCTGTAATTTATTATGAAAAGAGAATTCATGTGTGAGTTTTTCTATTGTCTTTGAACTCACAGTGTTAGTGTTTTTTCCAGATGTAGAAATATTTAACCTGAACAGTTAAGATGATCGCTTCTAGACTATAAGATATCTTGTTAATGTTTTTCTAAATAAAAACAGAATTTTAATTTCTAGAGTAAAGTAGTTTCCTAATATAACATAAGTATTTGATCTAAGATTTCAAAAAAAGAACTAGTTTTGAAAGTCTTTTATTTTTTTGTAGTACTAGAATTAATTTTATCATCTTATGACAAATGAAGGGAAACTGCAAACAAGTTCAGTATAAACTAGTGTAAAGGATTTCATAGGGTTTTTTTCCGCTTTAAATAAAATCTCTTCCACTTAAGTATCATTATTCCGTATGTTGTTTTTATAATAATACGATGCAAATGTCCTTTATGTCAGGATTACTGCTATCTTTCTGTTTCTGGTACTAATGGTCAATTAGTCATAATGCCAGAAAATCAAATACCATTTCTGGTACTTGTGGATTTAATGGAAATATTTTCAGAATAGTGAAATAGTAAAGAAAGAATGTATAGGAGGGTTACAACATATAAGGTGCTAATTTATTTTGTTACCTGCCTTTAGCCTTTCTTCCTTACCATTGGAGTAAAATTGCTTTGACTTTTTAATATACTGTATACAGTGCTTAAATTTTGTGTGTTAAAAAAGGGATTTAAGAAGTCATATTCTATCTCCTTTCATTTTTTTAGGTAGAAAAATTTAGCTTAATTTGTGTTATCCCCAAAATATTTAATAGTAGAATCTGGACTAACATCCAGATATCCTGTTATTCCAATCCCACCCAGCTCCTGCCCCATACCATTATTGTGCAATAATCTGATTTATATTAAAATTTATTAACTATTTTATTTGAACTTGACAACCCCCTTCTCTTTCATTTATTGTTTAATTGAAGTTTAACCTTTTATTAAACAAATTTTTAAGGACTATTTGATATGTGTTTCACTGTGCTACAAAGCCTTATGTATTTCTGAAGACTTAAGTGTTATAACGAATCAGGTTAGGAAGCAGAGTTTAAAAACATTGGGGACTACTGATTTATATGGACCATCAAGCTTATCATTTGTGTTTATTGAGTAATCTAAAATTTGTGTAATGCTACACAAAGTGTGTATTTGCTCTAATGTGCATAAGCAGTGCCCATATATATGCATTTTACAATATGTTTATCTAATAATTTTGTTATAATTACTTACTACAAAAATACTTTTATATTTTCTGAGAACCATTAGTTAGAAGAAATTGACTTTTATGTGCCCAATGGCTGAAAATTTATTGTCATTTTTAGATAATTTAGTTGCTGAACTTAATTTGTCTCATTTTGTAAAAATTATTAATTCTTATGATTAATAAAAAATACATTGTGTGTCTTTTTCTGACTTACTACCTAAAAATCAGCCAGAATAATACATATAACCACATATTATGGTTTTAATTTTTTTTGTTCTTGTTTATATCACTGTTTTGGGGTGAGGCGGAAACTACCCAGTAACATGAATTAATAATGAAAGCCCATAAAGAAGATGTTGGGTTTAACACTAGAGTGTTTTCACAGAGCTTTCATATTTGTAAAGAAGTACAACATTTTATTTTGAAGACCTTATTTTCAGTGTCAGTTCTGGTAGGAGAGATTGTTTAGAGGAAGATTCTTTAGCATATTGTTTTAAGGTTCTGTAGGAGTATTGACAGGAAAAATTTAGGGAAACAAATTACTATGTGAACTTATGTATTTATAATTAATTTTATAAGTGTTATACATCTTTAAAATGTTCTTGGCTCAAATTTGTCTTCATTTTCTTTCAGCTTTCTGATTTTAGGTTTTGCTATCTTATGTCAAATTAGTACATTTTAAATACTATATGCCTTTCACTTTTATATTGGTCATTTACTATATTCTTTCAGTAGTCTTTTATTTGTTTTTAACAGACAATTTAATTACATTCTAGCATTCATTAGCAGTGAAATTCCCTAGTGCAGTGGATATGAGTTGACTTTGATACATAATTTTGGAACTGGATTAGGTGCTAGAGATTGGTACAGTGGTTCCCTTGACTGTACATTAAAACATCTGGGGAGCTTTAACAAATGATCTTGCTGGTGTCCCCCCTCCCCCCAAGATTATGATTTAATTGATTTGGAATGTGGCCTGGGCATCAGACTTTTTCTTTTTTTGAGTCGGAGTTTCCCTCCTTTGCCCAGGCTGGAGAGCCGTGGGATGCTCATGGCTACCTCATCATGACCTGCTGGGCTCAGATGATCCTTTTGCTTCAGCCTTCCAAGTAACTGGAACTACAGGCCTGTACCACCACATAGCCTGGCTAATTTTTTGATTTATTGTAGAGATGAGGTCTCACCAAGTGCCCAGGCTGTTTTTGAACCTGTGGGCTCAGGCAGTCTCTCACCTGGGCCTCCCAAGTGCTGGGATTACAAGCTTGAACCACCGTGCCGGCAGGCATCAGGCTTTTAAAAAGCTGCCACGGGTGATTCTAATGTGCAGTCAAGTTGGAGAACCACTGTTAAAGTTCCTCACTCTTTGAACAAGAAAAACGATGCTCAGACTTACCAGTCAAGTAATTTCTACCCAGAATAATGATTAGAATTGGTGAATATAGAATGACTCTTAAATTAGATGCCCATATTGGTAGTTTTAATAATTTAGAAGTATAACTAAATATTAGAGGAGTCTTTTCGAATCCTTACTTTCAACTGATCTTGCACTGACTTTTTTTTTTTTTAACTTTTAATTTTAAAGATGTGGGGTTCAATTCAGGGTTGGGTATACAAATGTTCATTATGCAGGTACCCTTGTTGATGAGGTGTCGGCGGGCCCGCGGGCGGGGGGGGGGGGGGGGGCGGGCGGGGGGGGGGGGGGGGGGGGGGGGGGGGGGCCGGGCCGCGGGGGGGGGGGGGGGGGGGGG
>CAUYQG010054653.1:0-21216 GCA_963574415.1 Tarsius wallacei | reverse complement strand
ACTCTGTCGCCCAGACTGGAGTGCAGTGGCCGCTCCCGGCCACCGCAGCCTCGACCTGCTGGGCTCCGGCGATCCTTCCGCCTCAGCCTTCCGAGTAGCTGGAACTACAGGCGCGCGCTACCACGCCTGGCTAATTTTTTTTTGATTTATTGTAGAGATGAGGTCTCGCTTGCCCAGGCGGGTCTCGAACCCACGGGTTTAGGCAATCCACTCACCTCAGCCTCCCAAGGTGCGGGATTGCAGGCTGAGCCACTGAGCCCGGCTTGACTTCTCTTTTCTACCATTTTCCCTCAGTTTCCTGCTGGTTCTTCCAAATGTGTAATGTGTTTTACATTAGTGAACTTATTATAATATTTTAACCGAAAAAGTAATTATCTTTGGAATTGGAATACATTTTAATATAATGCCTCATCATAACAGCTAAGTTATAAATTCACTGGAGGGACCAAATTTTATTTTTCTAAATACAGCCAGAATATGAAAGAGTCTAGGTGATGTAATCAGTAGCTGTCAGGCCTTTGGGGCACAGGCCAGGTTGGAGAATGGTGGGATATAGATTTGGAAAAGCAAGTGGTGATAGTTAGCAGAGCCATTATATGTTGTAAATGTGTTTTTTATTTACACTATTTTTGTTTTGTTTTCAGCTTCCACATGTGTTTGTGAATTGCGTTGAATGCTTTACCTTGAGGCTGCTTTTGGAACAAATTTTAAACAAGTTGAATCATCTTAGTTTTTCAGAGGATGGATGTTCTACTGAAATAACCTGTGAAACATTTAATGATTTTGTTCACTTATTTAAGAAAGTAACCACAGCTGAAAATCTCAAGGATCAGACTGTATATATTGTGAGTAATTTAGCTTGATTATATCATCTCTCTTTTGAAATCTGATTATTTATTAGATCAATTTTTGTGTATTTGTTTTGAATTCCACTGTGTACACTGCTCTGCGGAAGGTGCTTCTTCTGTGTTATGAAAATGTGTTAGATGTATTCCTTATCCAAAGGAAGCTTCATTTAATAGAAGAGTTACGGTACATATTCACATGACTATGTAGAATGTGATAAGTGATAGCCTCGAGATGCAAAATACTGATTTACATGCATCTGATACAGCTTCATGAGATGATAGCATTTGAAACAGACCTCAATGAATGATTAGGGTTTTATAGGAAGAAACTGAAGAAGAGGAATTTTATATGGAAGAAATTATGTAAGCGAAGGCATACATTTGGGAATGAAGGACATAGAGTGCCAAATAGTCTAGTTTTAGTAGGTTATAAAGTGTGGAGGGAGAAAAAGACTGGAAGGTAAGTTGGGACAGATCATGGAGGGTCTTGAAAGCTATGTATAAATAAAGTGCTTTATTCCATTTCTTAGGAAGTAAAAGGAGGTAGTGAAGATCTTAAATATGCCTTAGGAAGATTACTCTGAAGGCATTTTAAATAGGTAGATTGGAGGTGGATGAAAGACTGAAGATTAGAAGAATGGTTTTGAGGCTTTTGTTGACTATGAGAAGATATTTGAGCCTGTACTACAGTTGGGGCAGAAGATGCAGAAAGGCATAAATGGAATAGACAGCAAAGACCAAACTTGTCCATTGTATATGGGCTAAGTTTGTGGGGGAAAAAGGAGTTGTTTGATTTTTAGGTTGACTGTGTTTAAGTTGTAGTTGTTACATCAATGTGGAAATGATTAGCAGACAATTGAAGATGTGTAATGTGTCTTACATTAGTGAATTTATTATAATATTTTAACCTTTTAAAAAATAATTATCTTTGGAATTGGAGTAAATTTTAACATAATGCCTTATCATAACAGCTAAGTTATAAATTCACTGGAGAGACCAAATTTTAGCATTCTTGCATCTTCTAAAATGTGTAAAACATTTTATACATTTTCTTCTACATGCTAGTTTCATTCATTATATATTCAACAAATATTTATTGAGGACTTCCTGTATGCCATGGGCACTGTTCTAGGTATTGGAGATAGAAAAGGGAAGAAAACAGTCTCTGACCACTTGTAGCTTAAAGCATAGTTGAGGAAGAAAGATAATAAGCAAGTTAATATGTAGTATGTCAGAGGTGGTAAATTAACCCTTCCCATTCCAAGACATCTTGAGGATCACCTACCAGCAACTTGACCACACTTTTTCCCAAAATAGTGAAAAATGAATCACTTCATATTAAATAGTGTAGCATTTGTTGGGTCACATTCCCAGCAGGGCCTCCAGATCATTAGGTAATACCCACCGGGGTTGTGGGTGTGTGGTGTGCGATCCAGTGCCACGTGAAAGATGCAAAGAATTGAACAGAAGTTAGATTGGAAAATACAGTTTATTTAGAAAGTAAACTAAAAGAGAGAGAGAGAGAGAGAGAAAGAGAAATTCACCTCTCCAAGATAGGAGAGGAGGCCAAAGCTTAGGAAAAGTGGTGGTGGCCATAGCTCAAAGAGCACATGGCCATACCAGAGTCAGTAAAGCAATGGTAAGTGGCTACTTGAGGTTGAATGCTTTTAAACATTCCCCTTGATGGGGGCAGGTCATTAAGGTGTTTGAGTGGTAGTCTGCTCCATGTCATCGTGAAGGGGCAGGTAAGTGCAGCTACTGACGTCAGGTCTACCTGCAGGGATCATCTCTATGGATTTTGAAATATCCAAATAAATATGGGAATTGTATGAGAGAAGTGATAGTCAAAAACTTCAATCTTTAAAGAATGAGGAGGATTGATCTAAGAATATGTGGCTAACTCCAACAAGTAGAGTTTCAAAGCTGAGTGTCTTTAGAAGGGAAGGAGAATCAATATTCTAAAAACAGCCATGAAGGGTAAGTAGGGCCCTATTCATTTTTCATACCCAATGGATCAACCTTAGGCATTCCATAAGTATTTATTGACTAAATATTAAGGGTAGAAAAGTTTACAGGTGTTTAGTATTGAACATTTCTGAGAGTAAATCTATGGAATGTTCAGCTATATAATATTTGGGTTGGTAAGCTTCAATACTTAGGAAATAATTTAGGAAGGTGGTTAAGAATGTTTTCTAGTCAGAAACTAGCTTACAAATTGAGAGTCTATTAGAATGCCTTAGTGTATATTATTAAGAAAAATGTTTGAATCTGAATTGCAATTTTTACTTATCTGAATGTAAGTTATCTGATAATTGCTTTAAAAGAAGGATTAGAATATCATAAAATTGTTAGTTGCAGTGGGTTAACTATTATCAAATCAGAAGAATGAACTATTTACTGCTTTAGCTTTGCATTTTGCATTAAAATTGGCATAAAAAATGGACTAATTTGTTCAAACTAATTTATGTTCTGCATTAGAGAGTTATTTAAATGAAGATTGATGGGAAATTCCACAATTGGAATGCATCGTCGAGAAACTAATTTATGTCTTTATAGCAGTAAATAATTTTAGCTTTATTTTGTCTAAACTAATTAGGAATGAAATATCTTAGGCATAAATTTTCTCATACATTGTTTTAAGCTATTAATAAAACATACAAAAATGTGGAGTATTTGGGAAATAATATATATGTATTTAAAAATTTTTATTTTTTTAAGCTAACAGACTTTTATTAGATCCTCTTTTGGAATTAATAAGTAAAATATTAGCTTCCTACATTTTTGAGAATTAAAATTTAGCCTATTATCACTTGGCTTAGGTAGTGGTATCATTCAAGTAGAGTAACTACAGACATCCCAAGGACCTGGATGTCAGAAGACCAAAGGTCTAGTCCTGATCTTTCCACTAATGGGCTTTGTTTTGTTTTGTTTGAGTTGGAGTCTCACTTTGTTGCCCAGGCTGGACTGCAGTGGCATGGTCATGGCTCACTGCCACCTTAACCTCCTGGGCTTTGACAATCCTCCCTCCTCAGCCTCCCGCCTGGGACTTCAGGTGTGTACCACCACAACTAAGTATTTTATTTTG
Organism: Tarsius wallacei; assembly: GCA_963574415.1. NCBI lineage: Eukaryota > Metazoa > Chordata > Mammalia > Primates > Tarsiidae > Tarsius > Tarsius wallacei. The sequence goes on along the minus strand of CAUYQG010054653.1, from coordinate 17,283 downwards.
TTGTAAAAATGAGATCTCGCTATGTTGTCCAGGCTGGTCTTGAACTCCTGGCCTCAAGTGATCCTCTCATCTCAGCCTCCCAAAGTGCTGGGATTACAGTCATGAGCCACTACACCCAGCCAGGCTTTGTGACCTTGAGTAAATTATTCCACTTCTATGTGACTCAGTTATGTCTTGATTCAAAAAAGAGAAATGATTGATCTTGACCTTCTCTGAAGATTAGGAGAATTCGTGTGCCAAGCTAGAATATGCACTAAGAAAAATTGCAGAACATTAGAGAATGAGATGACCCAGTAATGTTGAGTCAGGCAAAGGGAGGAGACAGCAAGCATAAATAGAAAGGCTTATGCAGAAATGGTGAAACCAAACATGGACTGAATTGAAAAAAAAAAAAAGAGGTAAGTTTCACTATGTCCTAGGAAAAAATATCCAGGAAGAACCAGTAATGTTTAGCAAGGGTGCCAAGATAATTCCATAGAGAAAGAATAATCTTTTTAATAGTCAGTGGTAGGACAGGGAGTATTCACAAGAAAAAAAGTAGAGCTGGACCCCTACCTCACACTATATACAAAAAATAATGAAAAATGAATCAAAGACCATTTTGAGAACTAAAACTATAAAAATACTTAAAGAAAACATAGACATAAATCTTCTTGACTATGGATTAGGCAATGGTTTCTTAGATATGACACTAAAAACAACACCAATAAAAGAAAAAAAAATGGTATCTTGGGCTTCATCAAAATTAAAAAGGTTTGTGCTTCAAAGAATACCATCCAGAAAGTGAAAACAACTCACAGAATGGGAGAAAATTTTATGAATCATATGTCTGATAAAAGACCTGCATCCGGAATATACAAAGAGCTTGTTATAACTCAGTTATAATAAGACAACTCATTCCTGGTGTTCTAGTGGTTAAGAAACTAGAAACTTTTTTTAGAAAAACAACCAATTAAAAAATGAACAAAAGATCTGAATAAATATTATTTGGGGAAATGTATTTATTGCCTTTTATAATTTGCAGTAGACTTACTAAAAAAGTATAAATGTTTAGAGAGAAAAAGAGTTTCTTTTGGAGAAAGAGTGACTTAAAAAATATATACAATATGAGCCTAAAACATATTGACATACTAGAAACCTAGGAAACTATCAGATCATTTAAAAAAGACATGGGGACGACTAGGGTTATTTAAAAAGACATAGAAACCAATTTACAAAGACCTAACAAGGAAAGAGAATTACAGGCCAATTTCCTTGATGAACATAGATGCAAAACTTTTTTAGAAGATTCTAGCAAATCATATTTAACAACACATTTTAAGGATTATCCATCATGTCCAAGCAGACGTCATTCCTAGGATGCAGGGCTGGTTGAACATTTGTCAGACCATAAACATAATTCAGCACATTAACAGATGTAAAACCAAAACAACATGATTATCTCATTAGATGCAGAAAATGCATTTGATAAAATCCAGCATCCCTTCTCAATAAAAACCTTTGAATACCTAGACATAGAAGGAACATTCCTCAAAACAGTAAGAGCCATCTGTCACAAACCTGCAGCCAACATCATGCTTAATGGGCAGAAGCTGGAAGCATCCCCCCTAAGAAATGGAAACAGACAAGGATGTCCACTCTCACCCTTCCTATTCAGCAGTAGTACTCTGGAAGTCCTAGGCAGAGCAATCAGGCAGGAGAAGGAAATCAGGGGTATCCAGATAGAAAAAGAGGATGTTAAATTATCCCTCTTTGCAGATATCATTCTATATCTAGAAAACCCTAGAGGTCAAAAACTTCTTGCACAGATAAACAACTTTGGTAAAGTTTTAGGACACAAAGTCAGCGCACAAAAGACAGCTACATTTCTATACACCAACAAAAAGCAGAGTGAGAACCAAATAACGGTTTTATTTACAGTAGCCACACAAAAAAGTGAAATACCTTGGTCTCCACCTAACCAGAGAAGTGAAAGACCTTTACAGTGAGAATTACAAAATACTGCTCAGATAAATCAAGGATGATACAAATAAATGGAAAAACATCCCATGCTCATGGATTGGAAGAATCAGTATTGTCAAGATGTTCATCTTACCCAAGGCAGTCTACAGATTCAAAGCAATCCCTATAAAATTGCCAACATCATTTTTCACAGACCTAGAAAAGAAAATGCAGAATTCATATGGAAGCAAAAAACAGCACAAATAGCCAAAACAATCTTCAGCAAAAGGAACAAAGCTGGAGGTATCACACTTCTAGACGTTAAACTTTATTACAAGGCTTCAGTAACCAAGACAGCATGGTATTGGTACAGGAATAGGCACATAGACCAATGGAACGGGACAGATCATCTGGAAATAAAAACATGGTTCCTTAACCAACTCATCTTGAACAAAGCCATTAATAGCAAACATTGGGGAATGGAAACCATATTTAGCAAATGGTGCTAGGGAACTGGATCAAGGACTTAACTATAAAACCTCCAAGTATAAGAATGCTAGAAGACTTGTAGGGAACAGTCTTCTGGGCATTGGAGTAGGCAGTGAATTAATGACAATTCCCCAAAAGCAAATGCAATAAAAGTTAAGATAGACAAGTGGGACTTTATCAAACTGAAAAGCTTTTGCATAACAAAAGAAACCATCAAGGGATAAAAAGACAACCCATGGAATAGGAAAAAATATTTGCAAGCTATGCATCTGACAAAGGCCTAACATCCAGGATCTACAAGGTACTCAAACTAAAAGGAAAAACATCTGATTAAAAAGTGAGCAAAGACATGACAGACACTTCTCAAAGATGGCATTCAGGCAGCCGACAAACACGTGAAAAAAATGGTCACCATCACTACTCATTAGAGAAATGTAAATCAAAACTGCAATGAAATACCACCTAACACTGGTAAGAATGACTATCATTAATAAGTCTAAAAACAACAGGTGCTAGTGTGGTTGTGGAGAAAAGTGGACATTTCTACACTGTTGGTGGGTAAATGTAAGCTAGTTCAACCTTTATGGAAAACAGTGTCATGATTTCTCAGAGAACTAAAAGTTGAGCTTCCCTATGATTCCTCAGTTCCTTTCCTGGAAATATACCCAGGGGAACGTAAATAAAAGACACCTGCACATGCACGTTTACTGCCACACTATTCACAATTGTGAAAACATGGAACCAACCCAGAGATGTCCATCAAAAGTGGAATGGATAAAGAAAATATGGTACATGTACATGATGGAATATTATACAGCCATAAAGAAGAACAAAATCATGGCCTTCACAGCAACTTCAGTGGAGTTGGAGATTATCATACTAAGTGAACTATCACAGAAACACAGAATACTGCATGTTCTCACTCATAAGTGGGCCCTGAACACTGCATAAGGTCAGACACTGGACACTGCTGGGGGGAGGGAGGCAGGAAGGTGGGGAGGATGTGATAACACAATGTGGGAACACAATGGTTACCTGGTTCACTATCAGGAGGAGGAAGGGCCAGTTAGAAGCCCAAACTTCATCTGCATGCAACCTACTTATGTAGTAAATCCCTACTGTACTCCACAACTCTTAAAAAACCCCACAAAAATACATAGAAGCCAATTTAAAATTTCCACTGGCCAACGATAGCACAGTTTGACCATGAAAAAGAAGAATGAATTCAGTGAATAGTAGCACATATTAGTTATCTTAAAATCTATAAATTCATAAGAGTACTAAACTATTGCATTAAAAACATAAAACCTCAGCCGGGCTCGGTGGCTCAGCCTGTAATCCTGCGCCTTGGGAGGCTGAGGTGAGTGGATTGCCTGAGCCCGCGGGTTCGAGACCCAGCTGGGCAACTTGGTGAGACCTCATCTCTACAATAAATCAAAAAATCAGCTGGGTGTGGTAGCGCATGCCTGTAATTCCGGCTACTCGGAAGGCTGAGGCGGAAGGATCGCTGGAGCCCAGCAGGTCGAGGCTGCGGTGGCCGGGAGCGTGCCACTGCACTCCAGTCTGGGCGACAGAGTGAGGCTCCAACTCAAAAAAAATAAAAATAAAAAATAAAACCTCAACTTGCTAGTTATTTTGGGAGTTTAATTTAGTAGGACACTGCAGCAGGCTGAATAACAGACCCAGAATGTATCAGGTCCTAATCTCTGGAATTTGCAAATGTTACCTTATTTGGAAAAGGGGTCTTTGCACATAAAGTTCTGTGAGGGCTTTTGAGCTGAAGAGATTTACTTGGATTATCTGACTGAACCTGAAATGCAATCACAGATGTCTGTATAGGAGAGAAGAAGAGGGAGATTGAACTACATCACACAGAGGAGAAGGCCAGGTAACAGAAGCAGCAAGAAGCAGAGTCAGAAATTTGAAGATACTGTCCTTGAAGTTTATAGTGATGTGGCTACCAACTGGAAGAGACTAGGAATGTATTCTCTCTTAGAGCTACTGGAAGGAGCGTGGTCCTGCTGACACCTTGATTTTGGCTCAGTGAAACTAACTTCGATCTTCTAGTTTCCAGAACCATGAGAGAATAAATTTTAAGTCTGTTGTAAGCCAGCAAGTTTGTGGTTATGTTACAGCAACCACAAGAAACTAATATAGGTACAAGCTCATTCTTCTGAACATTGGTAGATCAAGGGAAAAAATAAAACATTTATCTCTTTTGTCCTGAATTGCCAAATCATGGATGAGGGAATGTTTTTTACTAGAAAAATTTCCACCAATAAATTACAATTTTTCCTAGAAAAATTTCCACCAATAGATTACAATTTTTCAGTTTCTAATGAAATAATGGTTGTACGCAATGATCATCAAATGATGCAAAAGCCATTGTGTGAAAGGCAGCTGGAGAAACTTTTAATGGATAGATCAAGCTAACACTTGAATCTGTTGATCTGTTTTAATATCACAAAAAAGAGAGAGAACCAGGTATTGTATCCCTGCTGATGTAATGCAATACAAAATATTTAGCGCTACTTTGTGAAGTATCCTTGCCAAATCTTGAACCTGAATCTGATCATGCCTCTAGGTCTATCAGTTATTTCACGAAAATATAGGGGATACAGAAACATTATAGTGATGCAATCAGCTGATCCAAAATATGGAAAATTCTACATGATATATGCCCTGGTTTCTTTAACAGATAAATAACAAAGAAATAAAGAAGGAAGGGAGAACTGTTATAGTTTAAAAGAGACTTAGAAGACAAACCATATGTAGTACAATGCAAGGTGTGAACCTTTTTGGAACTTGGATTAAGCATGCTAACTATAAGAAGAAATTTAGGGAATTAGTGGGAAAATTTGAATAGTGGTTATTTGGTGATATTAAGGAATGGTGTTATTTTTTAAAGGTACGATATTGATACTGTGGTTATGTTTAGAGCTGCATACTTGCATATTTACAGATGGAGTGCTGTAATTTCTGGAATTTGTTTTAAAATAATCCGGCAAGATTGTATGCGGGGGGTGGGGGGAGGAGTGTAGAGTAGCGTAGAAGAAACAAGTTGGCCTTATGTTGATGTTTGTTGAGACTGGGTGAAGTATTATGAGGATTCATAGTACTGGTTTCCTTACTTTTGTATATATTTTAAAATTTCCATAATAAAAAGTCACAACAAAAGACTATTTAGGTAGCCCTTTTTAATAAGATTTTGACCTTTTTTTAATGGATTAGTGACAACCTCTGGAAAGTTTTAAAAAAACTTTATTATGGAAATTTCAGACATGTTAAATCAAGAGAATAGTGTAATGTATTCATCACCCAGTTTCAATAATTAGCATGTAGCAAAACTTGTGTCAGCGATACCCCATTCATTCTCTGCATCATTTTATGTCATATGTAAATGCTTCACTGTTATCTCTAAAAGATAGGACCTTTTTACAAAATATAATTCCAGTAGCATTATCATTACATTGAACAAAAATGAAATCTTTCTTAATGTAATCAGTTATCTAGGTAGGTAAGCAAGGTTTATCATGCAGTTACAAAGTTCAAGCAAGAAGGGTCTACATGATGAAATTAAGAATTTTCTTTTGTGTCTCTCAGGTCAAATGACCTATAATTTTTAGTACATGGTAGATGTTTATCTTTATCAAGTAGAATTTAAAAATGCACACTGTTGTATTTCTTACATGCCAAGAAAATGTCCTTAGGCCACCTCATACCATCATTTTTTTGATAGAACGCCTGTAAAATAAACCTTTTCAATGTAGCTGTTACACATTTTCTATTTAGACTGTTGGGTTAAAATGTGTTAGAAGTAGTCTGATTTTTAACTTACTTAACCTTTTGAAATGTCTTTCCACAAATGTAAAGAGTAGTTTTAAAGTTAATTCAGAAGTTCTAATTTTTATTTATAACATGGAAAGCTCAAGTTTTGAATTTTGCAGTATATTATGTAAATCTTTTGTCTTAGCCTGCCTTATGTTGCTTTAACAGTACTACAAACTGGGTCATTTATTTATTTCTTATAGTTCTGAAGGCTAGGAAATCCAAGATTGAGGACACAAATCTGGCAAGAACCTCCTTTGCTGCCTCATCCCTCAGTGAAAGGCAGAAGCACAGAGGCAAAAGAGTGCAAGGTTGAGAGGAGGTGGAAGTTCATTTTATAAGAAAGTTACTTTCTCAATAACTAACTTTCTACGTTGATCCACTCATGGGGTGCAGAACCCTCGTGACATAATCACTCTTTGGAGCTTCCATCTTCCACCACTATTGCATTGGGGATTAAGTTGCCAAGATACGAACTTTGAGGTATATATTCAAGCCATATCATTTTGTAGAGGACTTTGTAAATTGATTTTGACACTACATCTCTCTCTCTCTTCTTTTAAGGTTCTAGATAAAGCAGAGTATCTAAGAGATATGGAAGCAAATATTTTGCCTGGGTTTCTTAGGTTACAAGAATTGGTAAGTAATGCATGAGGGTGGTTTTTCCCCACAACCTAACTGACCGATTGTGTTGTAAATTTTTTTTCATTTTGCCATCTGATAGGTGAGAATTAATATTTTAGCATAATTTTAATTTGCATCTCCTGTTATGAGTAGAGGTCAGTATTTTTTTTATAGTAAAAGCAATTTATAATTTGATAAGTTATTTTTCAATTATTTTAGCTTTTTATCTTGAATTATGAAGTAAAAAACTGCTTTCTATTAAAATATTTTAATAATGATGAGAGGCCAGACTTTGAAGTCTTGCAAAGATTTTAAAATTTTCTTTTCATTCCAATAATCTAAGAATTATTATTGTGGTATGGCTATTCTGGATCATTTGAATTTCTATCTTGTGGCCACTCAATGCGAGAACCCAGCTTTGTATTTCAATTTACCATTGTGTTGGCACCATATAGTGCAGTAAGTCCTTACTTAACATCATCAATATGTTCTTAGAAACTGCAGCTTTAAATGAAATTATGCACAGCAAGTTCTCAAATAAGGTCGTTTTCTTCAACATCATTTCATTATAACAATGTTGAGGAAAACAAAATTGGTTTCATTATATGCCATTTTGCTTAAAGTCACAATTTCGGAGAACCTGCCAGCAACATTAAGTGAAGACTTAACTGTATTACTACTACTGTGATTATCATGGTCCAATGAGAAAAGAACAGGGGTGGGGCTTACTATGCATCTGTGTCAGGTGAAAGTCAAATAATAATAACATGGAAAAAGCAGGGTTTTATAGTAGTTTGTATAAAGAAAGTTGGTGAGAGAATTCTGTGTTCACCAATATCAGTTAGTATAGGAATGCTCAGCTCAGAAGAGCTGTCTGTGGCTATTTCCTCTTAGGATCATATTCACAAAGGAAGCAAAAATTTAGTTTGAGCAAAACAATACCACTACTTAGTTACTATTTAAATATTTAAATTTAAATAATTTCATTGGTTTTGTAATTTATATTTCATTTAGACATTTATTTTGGTGTTATAATTTTATAAGTGCTTTGAGCATAAGTAGTTTTATGTTTGTATGCAATTAAAGTATTAAGTAACATAATAGAAATTAAGTAAATATGTGGGGAGAGGAGTGCTTAGAGCTTTTCCCCTTTCAAAGTTAAATAATATTACTCAAATTTGAGAAACTGCTAGACGTGTATAGAGGCCTCCCAAATGCCACTGAAATCATTGTGTACCAAGTCCTAAACCAACTCCTAAAGTTCACATGCAGTTGAGGGAGGGGAGGTGTCTAGAGAACGGTAGGAGAATAAGAATTGGTGGCCTGTCCTGGAAGTTAACCTCACATAGTCTAGTCTTCCCTGGTTTCATGAACTCTTGACATCTTATTAGGTTATTAATACCAGTAGATGTCTCCAACTTCTTTTCCTTTTATTTATTTGTTTCATTTGTGTTTGTGGTTCTTTTGCATACTATCTTCCACTATTTCCCATTGCTTTGCTCTGGGACTTACCATCTGGTATTCAGAGTGCATTCGTGTCTTCTTACCTTTTCAGTGTAGATTACCCTATTTTTTTTCCTTCTCATGCCCAGTAATGTGTCTGATCACAATAGTTTGGACTTTCATCATTTTTTAGTTTCAATTATATAAACTAAAGGAAATTAAGAGATTTACAGTAATCTAAGCTCTTGCCAGAAGAGAGAATTGTTTTGACATTTTTGAAAACATGCATGGTTTTTTGAAAGATGTATTTTAATTTAAGAGAAATCTGGCAAAAATGTTTCTCATTTTTTTATATCAAGTGTTTATCTAAGTAGAAGGAAATTTAAATTGTGATAGATATCACCATACAGTGAAAGTACTTTCAGATGAACAGATGAGAACATTACCAATTTAAAATCCTTTCAGACTGATACATATCTTCTTTTTTTAACATTTCAATATGTTTTAAACTGATTTTATAAAATGTTTTTAGATAATCTTTTTAAAGCAAAAACAACTCAGTGTTTTGTAATCAGGATTGTGGTTAGAGCATACTTTTTACTCCTATAGAAATAAATTCAGAGATTCCTAAAAATCAATGGATTTATAAGACAAAAAAATTTGAAAGTTAAAATGTTTTCTTCTCTTTCATAAAGATGCTACATTCTCGATGGCATTCTTCATTTATTGAACTCAACTATCTTTGTTAACTAAAATGTTTTTCTAAATAATGGAAATTTGCATATAAGGTTAGCATACACAAGTTAGGAATCAGTAAATAGTAAATCACCATAAAAGTATAGTGCAATTTATATATTTGAGATTGGGTCCTAAGAATACTTACAGGCAAAACAGCTATCATGCCTGCTTTGTCAGCTTAGGAAATGTCAAAAAAGAATATGAGAAAAATTTAAAATTTTGTAGAGGATGCAGAGGTGTGTATAGATAAATTGTAGTTACCAATGCATGAGGCATTTGTGGCTGGCTACTCTGTAGAAAGGTAACAGACATGCTGAGCTCATTCTCTTAATGTTCTTTTTTGGTATATTAATTGTAATTTCTAAATATAGTTCAAAAGACATGTTTTACTTAACATTTGGTGTTTTAGATACTAGTACTCATGGTTTTCATTTTTAATGTATATTCAACTTCAGTTTTACTTAATTTGTATAAAAATAACCTTGAAAAAAACTTTAACTTTTCCTAAGTAGTATGAGGTTGTATAATATGGCATATCTATTTTTCTGTAACTCTGTATTTCTCTTTATTTATTTATTTATTTTTAATTTTTTAAATTATTATTATTATTATTTTTAACTTTAAAGATATGGGGTACAATTCAGGGTTAGGTATACAAACATTGATTATGCAGGTACCCTTGTTGATGAGATATGCCCTTCCCTCCCCTAGCAGTTTCCCTCAACTGCCAATCCCCCATATTTCTTTTTTTCTGGGTTGCTGTAACCATTTTAAAAATTTATTTATTTTCTTTACACCTTCTACCAAGCTTCTGGAGATGTAGCCATTTTAATGTTGAGAAATGCTGAGCTTTGCCTTTTTTTTTTTTATTGATTGAAAGTTTATAATTTTTAAAAAATATCCATAAGAGAGTTTTGTCTTAATTACTAAGGCAAAGTATTTCTTAATTTCTGTAATATATGCCCTTGTGAGACTGTCTAGCATTCCTGGGTAACTGAAATGTCGATTAACCTACAAGTTTTATGGAAACTCCAAGTAATTATGTGTGACAATTTGCAAATGGATGAGCTCCTTGATTCGATTTTCTAAATATGGTTTATTGATATGCAAATTTGTTATATGTTAGAACTTTGCTGGATTTATTTGAAAGAAAAATCCAAGTGGAATTACTGCTCTGACAGATTTCTAAATGCAAAGTTACTTTTATTTCTTTCTTTTACAGACTGACAGAAATGTTACTGTTATCTTTCTCAGTGAAATTGTTTGGGAAAAGTTTCGTCCAAATACTGGATGCTTTGAGCCATTTGTCTTGTATTTCCCTGATTACAGCATAGGTAAATTTTAAAACATTAATTTGGTAAATGATACTTAGTAAAGTAGTTTTTGCTGTTTGAAAGATTAAGTTTGCATGTTCAAATTGGGATACTTTAATATCTTAAACTGTTAAGGTTTGCTGCCAATCTTAAATTAAATGTTTATATTTCTCTACTTATAAAAATTTTTTTGAAACTATAAGGGTTTATTGTATAATAAATGTTTTTGAATGAGAAACTTATTTATGTTAATGGTATATTTTCAGCATCTTTGGTCAGTACATTAAGTTGTATATATATTGTACAACACAAATAAGAATCAGAATAGATTGGCAAAGCATATTAAATTGTATTAAAATTTTTATCATATACTTGTGCTGGTCTTACATCTTTTGATTTTTGTAAATCTTACTTTAATTACTATAACTGTTGTAGTACCAACTACTAGCTTTTGTCTTATTTTCTTGGAGGTTGTATTTAATCTTAAATTTTATAGATCCTCATATATTTGTTTTTTGGAAGAGCACAGTAGCTTTTTGTGTTGCTTAATAGCTTTGTAGATTAATACTGGGTTTTGTTACTTTGTATCACGCAAAGGTGATCCTTCTGATTCAAAGCTTATAACTGTGAAGCATAAGGTGGTTAGCACACCATGAAAAAAATAGCAATTCCATGACCTTTGCCTCTTTAACACTCACTCTGAACTAATAAGCTGTAAACATTCATTGTTAAGACTAACACATTTTTGCCTGTATTCACAAGAACAGCAGTCAAATAACACCTCCTACTTTAGCTAATTAACTGAGATTTTTTTAAAAAGTAGCCTAAAATAGATGAAGGGAGTTCTTATTTTTAATAACTTCTCATCCATGAAAATCACAAAATAAGGAAGAAAGAAAAGGATCTGAAGAAAAGGGGTAATTCAGAGGATTTTATTTAGAAAAAATGTTTTTTTCCTTAGAAAAAATTTGAATGTGGAGAAAAAAACATTTTTTTTGTACTTATGTCATCACTGTTTGTAGTTCAATGTTTTCATCACCTATTTTAGATTTACGTACTGAAAAATTATTTAGTATTATTCAGAATTATACAAAATCAGTATAAAGAGATTATCTTAGTGCTTAATGTTATCCGATTTTAATAACTTGATACTCATATCATCCTCAGGAATATGGTATTTAACGTGAAGGACACACACCTCTTCTCTAAGCCACATTTGGAAGTCTAGTTTTCTGGTCTTTACCATATATAGACTATTCATCTTTTGGTAATGCATTGTTGTTGTTTTTTCTTGATCAGGGTTTAGTTTGGTTATTGTATCAATCAGGGTCAGTTAAGTTATGCTCATGACAGTCTGAGATTTCAGTGACTTATAATTTCCTGCCTCACGACCTTTATACTATTGTTCTTCTACATTTTACTTTACAAAGCTCATAAACCCTATAACCTCATAGAATTATTATTTTGGTCTTTAAGGAATGAAAAAAACCAAAATAACTTCTATTGTTATTTTATTATTTTATTCTATTATCCTGCTTGGGATTTATTGAGCTTCTTGGATCTGTGGATGTGTAGTTTCATTACTTTTGGAAAAATTTCAGCCGTGATTCCTTCAAATACTTTATCTGTTCCCCTCACCTTTTCTTTTTCCTTTTTTGGTGGGACTGTATTACAGTATGTTAGACCACTTGATATTGTTCCACTGAAAGTCTCTGCTTATTTATTTAAATTTTAAATCTTTTTCTCTGTATTTTATTGGGGGATTTTTTTTTTTTGGTTTGTTTTTATATCTTGTTCACTGATCTTTATTTCTACAAGTGTCTAATCTGTAGTTATCTCATCTTTTGGAATTTTTTCATTACAGTTCTCATTATGCTTTTGTTTTCCTTTATATCCTTGGGCATATGAGCATATTTGTAATAGTTTTACTGTTCTTGTCTACTAATTCCACGACCTCTTTTATTTTGGATTTGTTACTCCTGGACCATTTTTTTTTTCATTTGGGGTATTTGTTATGCTTCTTCCTATGTCTGGCAATTTTTCATCAAATTGTAGACATTGTGTTTTTTTATTGTGTGTCGGACTTTTTTCTGATAAGCATTTATGATTACTTACAGATAAATTTGACCCCTTTGAGGTTATTTTTAAGCTCTTTTGGAGAGAAGATCTAGGGTAGTCTTTATTCCAGTGCTAATTTTAGCTCTACTTCTAAGATACAGTTCTTCTAGAATTTCTACTGCATGTTCTATGTGTTTGACGTGGTCTCTGCATTCTGACTGGTGCCAACATGAACAAGTCAAAGACCTGTGTGAGCTCTGGGAATTACTTGGCTTACAGCTCTCTGGTAATTGTTTTATCAGTAAAAAGTGTCCTAGCTTGGCTTTATAGGGTTTTACACTATGAATACATAATTGATACTCAGCTAACACTTGAGGGGAACCCTTGCACAGATTTCTGGAACTCTTTTTTGTCTTAGCTCTCTCCCCTCAGGTACTCTGCCCTGCAAATTCTAGCTGCCTTAGCGTGCTCTTCTCTGACCTCTGTCTCTTTAACTCAGTGAGATTAATGAGCGTTTTTTGGAATTCTCTTCATACCACAGTCTTAAAGTTATCTCTGGCTATAGAAAGCCTGGCTGATGGGAGGACTCACCTCATTTGTTTACCTTTTCTCAGGTATCATGGTCCTTTACTATCTGTTGTTTGATATCTGAAAATAGTTGTTTTTTATATTGTATCTTCTGAATCCTCTTACTTCCTCATAATTGGAAGCAGACGTCCAAGTTAGAAATGACTTTTCTTTGTGTGTTAGTCCATACTTGGATAGTTTAACTGAGAAACCAGGAAACCAGTCAAAGGGTTTCTCCTCCCCTGTATTTACTACTTGGTAGTGCACTGTTTTCAGCTTTCTGTTGAAGAAGGAATTTTCTCCTGGGAGCTGGCATGACTTGCTGAATATAGAATTATGCTCTGAGATTTTGTTTGTAGTCTATAACCAAGCAGTGGGGCTACTTTTCCAGCAACACAATTTTCTTATGAGATACTGAAGGCTGTCTATAAGGAATATCTATTTTGTTTTTATTTTTTTTAGTCAGAGTCCCACCTTGTTGCTGAGGCTGGAGTTCAGTGGCATGATAGCTCACCACAACCGCAACCTCCTGGGCTCAGGTGATCCCTCTGCTTCAGTCTCCCGTGTAGCTGGGATTACAGGCATGCGCCACCATGCCTGGCTAATTTTTTTGATTTTTTTTTTTTTTTTGTAGAGATAAGGTCCTGCTCTGTTGCCTAGGCTGGTCTCAAACTCTTGGCCTCAAGCTGTTCACCTGCCTCAGCCTTCCAAAATGCTGGGATTATAGGCATGAGCCACCATGCCCAACCAGGGATATCTAGATGGAGATGTTCAAGAGCATGTGCAAGTGCAGTCTGAGTTAGCTGTTATCTTTCCAAATATTCCCATTTATGCATTTGTAGACAATTTTATTTGTCTGTCTGTGTTCATTTGTCTGACCATCCATTTCTTCCCTTCTTGCTTCCCTTCCTTCTGTTTATTTGGTGGCTTTTATATGTAAATATTTTTATTGCTAAGGTTTAAGGTAACTTAGAAATTTTCAATGTATCGAATGTTTTCCCATGCATAGTTAATAAAGATAGTGACATTATATTTAAAGTTTGGTATTAGTATGTAGAAGTACATAGACTCCAAAGGCAAGTTTTGGCTTTGTACACTTTTTTTTAGTAGTTTTGAAATAAAAGTGCAGATCCAGTAACAGTCTCCCAGCTAATATCCCTTCAGGACAATATTCTATATGAAACTAAGCTTTGAAAATGGTTTTTGTGTCAGCTACTGTGTTTAAAGTATCCTCTTAATGTAGCTGTTTTTAGACTTGCTTAAAGCGAATCTTTTTTTTTTAAAAAACATATTTTTTATTTTAAAATTGTGGGGTACAGTTAAGGGTTAGGTATACAGATATGCATCGTTCAAGCACCCTTGTTGATAAGGGGTGTCCCAGTCCCCAGATAGATATTGACTGCCCTTTAATCCCACCTCCCTTCCCCTCTCTGCCCCCCGCCATAGTTTCCTGCTACTGTCAATCCTTTTCTTATAGTATTACAATAGATGTTCAAGGTTCACTTATGAGTGAGAACATGTGATACTCAGATCTTTGTTTCTGTGAAAGATCACTCAGTATTATAAACTCTAGTTCCATCCAGGTTGCTACAAAGTTCATGATTTTGTTCTTTTTTATGACTGTGTAGTATTCCATCATGTATATGTACCACATTTTTTTAATCCAGTCCTCTTCTGATGGATAGCATGAACATATGGTTCTTTTTTATGACTGTGTAGTATTCCATCATGTATATGTACCACATTTTTTTAATCCAGTCCTCTTCTGATGGATAGCATGAACATATGTGTACAGTATCTTTTTTATAGAGTGATTTGAGTTCTTCAGGGTATATTCCCAGTAGGGGGATCGCAGGGTCATATGGGAGGTTGGTGTTTAGAGCTTTTAGGAATCGCCACACTGCTTTCCACAGAGGTTGCACTCCCACCAACAGTGTAGAAGTGTTCCCTTTTCGCCACACCCTCTCCAGCAAAAAAATATGGAACGCTTCACGAATTTGCGTGTCATCCTTGTGCAGGGGCCATGCTAATCTTCTCTGTGTCGTTCCAATTTTAGTATATGTGCTGCTGAAGCGAGCACTAAAGATTTTTTTAAAAAATTATTTTTATTTTAGAGTTGTGAGGTACGAGTTGTGGGGATTTACTCCATAAGCAGGTTGCACGCAGGTGATCTTTGGGCTTCTATCTGGCCTTCTCACCCCCCTGACAGTGGACTAGGTACCCAGTATGTTGCCATGTGCTTTCTTTCCTCCTGCCTCCCTTGCTCCCTCCTCTCTCCCTCCCTCCTCCCTCCCTCCCTCCTCCCTCCCTTCCTCCTCCCTCCCTTGTTCAGCATCTGCCAATTCCATCTTTGTGCTAGTGTGACCAGTGATCAGGGCGGTATGAGTGAGAACATGCGGTATTCAGATCTTTGTTTTTGTGATAGTTCACTTAGTATGATGCTCTCCAAGTTGCTGTGATGACCATCATCTTGCTCTTCTTTATGGCTGCATAATATTCCATCATGTATATGTACCACGTTTTCCACACTTTCTTTATCCAGTCCACTTTCAATGGGCATCTGGGTTGGTTCCATGTTTTTGCTATTGTGAACAGGGCTGCAATAGACATGTATGTGCAGGGGTCTTTTTGGTAGAGGGATTTATGTTCCTCTGGGTGTAAACCCAGGAGAGAGATTTCTGGATCATAGGGAAGCTCAGATTTTAGTTCTTTGAGAAATTAGCACACTGCTTTTCATAGAGGCTGAACTAGCTTTCACTCCCACCAACAGTGTAGAAACGTTCCCTTTTCTCCACAGCTGTGTTACCACTTGCTTTTTGACTTATCAATGAAAGCCATCCTTACCGGGGTTAGGTGGTATCTCATTGTAGTTTTGACTTGCATTTCTCTGGTGATTAGTGAGGTTAAACTTTTTTTCTTGTGTTTATTGGCTGCTTGTATGTCTTCCTTTGAGCAGTGTCTGTTCATGTCCTTTGCCCACTTTTTAATGGGATTGTTTGTTTTTTTCTTTTCAATTTGTTTGAGTTCCTTGTGTATGCTGGATGTTAGACTTTGTCAGATGCATAGCTTGCAAATATTTCTGCCCATTCTGTGGGTTGTCTTTTTACTTTCTTGATGGTTTCTTTTACTGTGCAAACTTTTTTCAATTTAATAAGGTCCCACCTGTCAATCTAAGCTTTTGTTGCATTTGTTTTTGAGGACTTGGCCATGAATTCATGACCTATGCAGATGTCCAGAAGGGTGTTCCCTACATTTTCTTCTAAGATTGTTATAGTTTGAGGTTTTACATTTAAGTTCTTGATCCATTTTGAGTTAACTTTTTAAAAATATATTTTGTTTTAAAGATGTGGGATACAATTCAGGATTAGGTATACCAGTGGTCATTGTAAGGTAGTTTGGGCCTACCTTTGGTCCCCACTTAACCTGATTTGAGATCAGGTACCCTTGTTAATGTTATATGTCTTCTCCCCGGCAGTTTCTGGCTACTGCCAATCCTTTTCTTATAGTATTATGGTAAATGCTCAAGGTCCGCTTATGAGTGAGAACATGTGGTACTCAGTTCTTTGTTTCTGTGATAAATCACTGAGTATTATAGACTCTAAATCTTCCTGAGTTTTGCTGCAAAGTCCATAACTATGTTCTTTATGGCTGCATAGTATTCCATCAAGTATATGTACCACATTTTAAAAACCCCAGTTCTGTTTTGATGGGCAGCATTGTTGGTTCCATGTTTTTGTGATTGTAAATAGGGCTGCAATAAACATGCATGTGCAGATATCTTTTTTGTAAAGTGATTTACATCCTCTGGGTATATTCCCAGAAACGGGATTGCTGGGTCATATGGAAGGTCAATTTCTAGTTCTTTTAGGAATTGCCACACTGTTTTCTGTAGAGGTTGAGCTAATTTGCATTCCCACGAACAGTGTTGAAGCATTCCCTTTTCTCTGTGTCCTCACCAGCATCTGTTGTTTTTTGTTTTATTATTTTTATTTTATTTAATTAATTTTTTTTTTTTTGAGTTGGAGTCTCACTCTGTCGCCCAGACTGGAGTGCAGTGGCCGCTCCCGGCCACCGCAGCCTCGACCTGCTGGGCTCCAGCGATCCTTCCGCCTCAGCCTTCCAAGTGGCCGGAACTACAGGCGCGCGCTACTACGCCTGGCTAAGTTTTTTGTTTTATTAATGATGGCCATTCTTACTGGAGTTAAATGGTATCTCAGTGTGGTTTTGATTTGCTTTTATCTGATGATTAGTGAGGCTGAAAGTTTTTTCATGTGTTTGCTTG
>CAUYQG010054647.1:0-61059 GCA_963574415.1 Tarsius wallacei | reverse complement strand
CAAAAAATTAGCCGGGCGTGGTAGCGCGCGCCTATAATTCCAGCTACTTGGAAGGCTGAGGCGGAAGGATCGCCGGAGCCCAGCAGGTCGAGGCTGCGGTGGCCGGGAGCGGCCACTGCACTCCAGTCTGGGCGACAGAGTGAGACCCCAACTCAAAAAAAAAAAACCAAAAAAACACAGTTTCGGCCATTGCTCTGCTAAAGTATGGTCTGGCCATGTGCTCTTTGAGCTTTGGCCACCATGTTTTCTTAGCTTTGGCCCCCTCCCCTACCTTGGGGAGGTGAATCTTCTCTCTCTACTTTCTAAATAAACGATATTTTCTAATCTAAACAAACAAACAAACACAAATTTCACATATCACAAAAAATCTTCAACAATAATACAGAAGTGATATAGATGTAGAATTTTAATTTTAATTTCAATTTTAAAACAGCAAAATACCACTCTGCCAACTTTATTACATGAGTTGAGCTTATATACATTTTCACTAAAACCAGAGTTATAAAAGACAATGAAGATTTATAATAGCAAATAGATATTTTGGAGGAAAATAAAATCATTCTGAAAGGGGTGAATGAAAGTAACAAACAGACACACAAATAGACTTCCACATGAGAACAAGGATGCCTTATTTTAGAAAGAGTCACAGGATTATTGGACAGGAGTAGGAAGGGTAAATTCATAGAAGATGATATCAAGGGACTTGCTAATGGATTTGGATAAAATCCTACAAGCAAAGAAAACCACATTTTCTTAATAGAGAAGCTACGAAATGACCGCCAGAATCATGAGACATGATGTTTTCTGTTTGTTTAAGTGCAGAGGCTAGAGGTCAGAATCAATAAGGAGGTTACTGTAGTCACAGAGTGACAAAGACCTTAGATTTTCCCCAAAGCCTTTCTCATGTTCATTTTCAGGTACAAGGTAAGGTAATCTACAAAAATGGTCAGGTCTGGCATTTTTATCTTGTCTCTTGCCCGCATCTTATTTTTAGTCTTTTCAATAAAATGAGGTCTTTCCTCCATGAACCCTGTTCCACCATTGATATTTGCCTACAGAACCCACTTTAATTTACTCAAATGCAGTTACCAGATTTAAATAAGAGAACATGAGAATAATCAAAAGCAAATTTTAAGGGGAATTGGCAAAGGTAGATGTCATTTGCTGATATCTATACAACACAGGATGATATGCAATTTAGCTCCTAGGCAGCAGAAACTATCTTCCAAATTCTGTTTCCATGCCCAGAACATTGCCAAAACTCGGTCTGTATGAAGCGACAGTTTCCAGTTACCACGGTGATTCCGTCAGATCACAGGCTCTCAGGAAACAGTGGAGAAAATTCAACAAGAGGCCCAACTTTCCTGAGTTTCAGGCTTCGCAGGCAGCAGCTTTGGGTAAGGGAAGTAATCTGGCTTTGGAGAGTTGTAAGCCTTCTCCCAAATGTAGCAAGTGCTTTCAGAAATAGATTCCCTCAAAGAGACTCACATCAAGTTTATTGAAATGCATAGATAAGCTACAAACACAGCAAAACACAAGCTATTTAGAAAACTTTAATTACTCCACTGAAGTGATAAAATATGTATGAGAAGAGAGAACATCCAGCTAGTCTATAAACTAGCCAACAAATTAATTAGTACTTAATAACAAGACATTTCTATCAGTTGGCAAAAGCACCCTAAATTACTTATGGAATGCACAGGAGTTTTGTTTGTTTTTGTTTTGTGTTTTGTGTTTTATGTTCTATTTTCAGTAACTGATTTTTGGCCATTGCTCACAATTATTTTTCTTTAGAGAATACTGCATGATCAGTAACATATAACATTATCTTGAAGTTGATTTTAGAATGTGATTTTTGACTTCTCGTAAAGGCCTAGCAGCATGCTGTGATGTAGAAAGAGTAGTCAAGCACTTCAGCTGACCTATTTTCTTCCCCAATGTTAAATTTAATGAATAAAGATATAAAACTAAAAACAAACACAGGTAACACTTAGCACTGTTGCACTGAACGATTGATTTCAATGCTTGCATGTAGTAGAACTTGTGTTGTGGCTACAGTAGGCTTGAAATTTCAAGAAACAAGCATTCAGTCCAAAAAAATATGTGTAGTACTTGGTACTTACAAAATAAATAATATAATTAAATTTAATCAAAAACATAAGAATATCAGGATATCTGAATGAAGTCTAAATATCTACTTTCTATCAAAAAATAAATAAAGGGCAAACTCACTAATTAAATAAAGTTGACTCAGAGACTAATTTAAAGGAAAAAATATCATTGTATTTTAAACACAAAAGATTCAATCCCCAAAGGTAAAGCAAAATGGATAGGAAACCCCCAAGCAAATGTTTACACAAAGAAAGATGAGTGGGTTTTCCAGAGTCAGAAAGAGTTAAATGAAACCAAGTCAAGCATTATATAACAATGAAGGGAAATGTTTAATAAAGCTATATGCAAAAATATTTATATGCTAGATAACAGCAATCTATATAAATCATACATTTCAGGAATTAAGGCAATTACAATTCTGGGACAGCAAAAACTCAAAAGTAAGAAAATGTGTAAGGAATCAAAACAACATCATTAATAAGATTTAACCAATGGATATTTAATAAAATATATCTTGATAGAAATATATGTTTTGGTTTTGCAAAACATTAGCTAAAATTGTAAATCATAAAAAGAAAACCAATAAATTCCAAATGTAAACAGAATATAAACAGGATTTCCTAATCATGGGAAATAAACTTGTAAAATTAATAAAAATAGAGAAAAACATAAATATAGTATCTGGAAGTTTTAAAATTCTAATAGACTAAAGGAAGTTATTATTATACATATATAATTAAACATACTATACATATGTTTATACATAAAACATATTGAATATGGCTAAAACTATATTCACAGGAAAATTTGTAATCTTGAATAATTGAAATAAATATCCAAATGTAAACAGAATACAAATAGGATTTTCTAATCATGGGAAATAAACTTGTAAAATTAATAAAAATAGAGAAAAACATAAATATAGTATCTGGAAGTTTTAAAATTCTAATAGGCTAAAGGACATTATTATTATACACATATACATTAAACATACTATAAATATGATTTTATGTTTATACATAAAATATATTGAATATGGCTAAAACTGTATTCACAGGAAAATTTGTAATCTTAAATAATTGCATAAGTAAATAGTAAAGAGTTTTTTAAAAATAAATCATGTTTACTATGTAGCACACTTAAAAAAAATAAAAATAAAAGGAAACTCAGAACCAAAAAAGCTAGAAACACAAAATAGACACACACACAAAAAAGCAATATAATAAAACAACGACCAGCTGGAAATAATTATTTTAAAAGCATAGAAAGCACAAATACAAAAATTATGAAGAGTTAAATGGAATATAATTGTAGCAATAAAGTACATTTTAAAATGGACACGTATTAAAATCTCAATGAATATATTAATTTACTGAAAAACTTTTAATCAAAATCACTCCCAAAGATACTAGAAATCCAAAACAAAGCAAAAATAACTGAAACCATTGAGAAAATGTTCAGTTAATGTCTCTTTTCAAAGGATAAGATCCAAATGGTGTCATATAAAAATAATTTAAAACTCCTAACAGTAAATCACGTCAATACTAACTTGACTACTTCATATCATAAGATAAAAGGAACACTTCTGATAGTATTTTAAGAAAAGAAGCCAGTTACTATTAATTCCAGAAAATTGTAGATCAATGCAATACTATAACAAATCTCATTTAGAATTGGTTGAAATAAAACATGACAAAATTTAGCATTATTTCAAAATTAATTCACCATGATTAAAAGAATCAAATTCTTGAAATTCAACAATGCCCCACTTTTAGAAAATTGATAAATATAATACTTTTATTATTAATTCAAAAATAAAATGCAATATAACAATAGATATTGTAAAGGTATTTAAGAAAATTCTTACGTATTAATAGGAACAAAGAAGCAAACAAAATTAAAATAGATCAATAGTTTCATAATCACTCTTATACTTGCTCAAATATATTTACATTCATCAATATGTTTAATGGCAAAACAATGGGAATATCACAATGACACTTGACTCAATACAAATATTCATTATTACCATATTATTGAACTTAGCTCTGGTTGCACTAATAATTAAAATAAATAAATAAAATATCTAACACAGAAATTTAAAAAAACCTGATTGAGGAAGGAAAAATTTGCTTATATATACACAGACACACACAGACATACATATGTATAGGTATTTTTCTAGATTCCTCTCTGTTCTCAGAGTTATTAGAAAAATTTAGAGAAACTAGACAAGTAAATTACTGTTTTCTATATAGCAACAAAAACAAATTAGAAAGTTTATTAGAGCCTCCAAATGTTGTTGAAATAAATGGAAAAACTCACATAAGTCAATTTAACATCATCACAATAATTACTCACTTATGTATGTATATAGTTGGGGAAATTCCAAATAAGTACTGGTAGTTTATCTTCCAATTTTCCCTAAGTTATGTGGACATGTAACAATGCTGAGTGAAGACTCTGTAAATGGGTCGTTGGAAGTATAAGTTGGACTAAACTTAGCACAATTTGGTTAACATCAACCCAGTATACATTATAAGTCCTCTTCATTACAAGAATTCTATTATATGTCCTGTGTAATATATGGCTATTTATTCATTGAAATCATAGTTTATAAAAGCAAGAAATTCAAAACCATCAAGTACTCCTAAGTAAGAGTTTATTTAATAATATGCAATGTGAGTCACTGAAATTAAAGACACAGAGAAAATTAGTGAAATCTCCACTCAAGGGTGACACATGAAGTTTTGTATTATTTCACATTTTTGTTTATTTTATTATTTTTACAAATGTACATAATATACACACACAAAGTATGTGGACTTGAGAAAAAAATGAGTCTGTGCCAAAATGGAAAATTCTTCTAAATATAGTAAATTGACAAAAATAATTATTATATAACAAACAATTTTAAAGAATATCTAGATGATAGAGCCAGATTGACAGTAGTAGACAAAAGAGGTAGGTAGATGATATAATAGGTAGATGATACATGGTAGTGGTGGTGATGAAGAAAAAAGATAGGTGGATAGATTAGAGAGTACGAGAGAGAGCTGATAAAGGTGGTGATGAAGAAAGATGATAGATGATGATAGATGATAGATAGATAGATAGATAGATAGATAGATAGATAGATAGATGATAATGGTGGTGATGAGGAAAGGTGATAGATGTATAGATAGATGATAGAGAGAGGGAGGATAATGGTGATGAACAAAGATGATGGATGGATGAGAGAGAGAGAATGAGAGAGAGACTGGTATATTGTTGAAAAACACAGAAAACCCAACCAATAGTCCTGAGGGAAAGAGACTAGGATAGGAGATGGCCTTTTATTTCTTGACATTTTCTAACAGTATACCTGCTTTTTTTTTTTTTTTTTAGAAAGCAGGATTTATTGAGAGGACAGAAAATCTCCCACAGTGGGAGGAGACCCGAAGGGGTTGCCCCCGTGTTGTTTTTATATAATTATTTTAAATTGTTCATACATACATAGCATTGAGTACCAATTTTTCTTTCTTCTTTAGACTTCCTTTGAAAACATATTCATATAATTTTAAAATTAAAAAAAAATCATTGTGATGGCTGATTTACAATGTTATATGACATTTCTTAATGTCAAATCTAGACCCATGTTATACTAACAACAAATATAGCATGTATTAAATCAACATGTCTTAGAGTATAAGAAATCTTTAGAGTGTGTTTTATTCATTTATTCAAACATATTAGCCAGGTCTTCTTTAGAAGTTAAGTAAAATGGCGGTTCTGGTAAACATGGAAATATCATGAGGTCCTGTCAGAATCTTTGACTGTTTAATAAAAGAGGGCATGCACCATGCAGTGCAGGAGTGTAGACAGATTAGACACACCATGTTTGCAGATGAGAGGACCCTACGTAGTACACGTGTGGATTTCTTTCATTTCCATTCAAATCAGTAATCCCATCTCTCCCCAACTCAGTGGCTCGGCTTCTATCAGACATACCGGGTCTGAATTTCATTATCTCATTGATTCTTTTCTTTATTCTGTTGTCTTTTCCTATTTTGTTTACTCTATTGTTCATCAACAGTAGTTTTATTTTAAAAACATATTGTTTTAAATAAGTAATATGGTTACAAAATTCCAAAGGTATATATGGGTAGTGAACAAACCATCAGGTGCTTGCCCAATATTCATGTTTACCTTTTTCTTCATTACTAAGCCCCTCTATGGGTAAGCGTAGCAATTTTCTCAATAGAGTATCATTTTCCAGACCTCTTTTGTGAATTAGAATAGCAAATTCAGTGTAAGTTGCAGCTGAGGAGTGAGGCCTCTGGGCAGACACTTTAGATTGCCTTCTGACCAGACAGGCACCATTTTTTTCTTCCCTTGGCTCCATTCTTGGGTATAATGGGAGTCTATCTCTCTAACCATGAGAAAACCTAGAAGAAAGGAACCAGTCCCGTTAATGGAGGTTTAGTAAAGCAGTCACCCGGGACAATGATCATAACACAGAACTAGCTGGTCAGCCCTGGACAGTCTACTCCAGACTTGCTGTATGACAGCCATGGGTCATCCTTTCCCCTAAAACCACACAAGCACATTCACAGACTGCACTGCTTTCAAAGAAATATGTCTATGTGATGTCTATGTGTACATGCTTATGTGCCCAAACTTGTGTGTGTGTGTGGCGGGGGGGGGGTGGGAATTCAGAGAAAGAAGACTAGGATAAACAAAAAACATGGTTTTAATATCTTATTCCCATTGTTTTCCAAAAGGATAGGGTTTAAGGTTGGTGATATTGGAAAGGAAGAAGTATGAGAATCATTCAATGTTTACATGTTTCAAAAGCAAACTGTTAAATTGCTTTGGTAGACTTGCCAGAGAATTCGGGAGAAAACCATGATCTTCCATAAAAATCCCCTAAGAGTTTTGTTATCACAAAAGAATCAGGGGGAAAAAAATCACAAAGAAAGAATTTTGCACTTCACTGTCACTTGTAAATTATGGCCCCTTTGCCTTTTTCAATATGTAAGCACCTATGGTAGCTGTGATCTTCTGTCCCGTGCACCTGAACTTGGCGACTCTGACAATTCTAGAGAGAGCATGCAAATACCATACAGCAGCAGTTTTCCAACAAGCAAGCGATATAAATTCAGTATGGGGTCAAAAATGACACCAAGCAACTTCATTCCATCTCTTGAAAAGCGATAATCTAAAAGGATACAATCATATTGTGTGCAACACAGATGAAAGGCATAATTGAATCACAAGAGGAAGAGGAAAAGAATAATATACTAGAAAGGAAGACAGTCATTGAGCTGAAAACCAAACCCTGCTGCTTCCCAAGTTCCTTAGTGCTTTACGCCCCACTGTTTCCCTCACCAACTTTGTAAACTGCCTGTGGATCATAGCTTCTCCTAGTGGGCACATCTGTGAGTACACATTTTAACTACCGCGATAACGTCATTCTGCGAAATACATGAGCCAGCAACCTATGCAGAAAAGGCTATGTGAAAATTTCCCACCAAGAAAAAAATGTATCCTTAAATAGTTTACATGAGTGTACATTAAAGTCTTCATTTTGTGTATAATGTAATGAAATACTGTAATCAAATGTATTGATTCTAGGGAATAATATCAATTGCTGGAGAAATGTATTTCACTGGAACGGATACCCACTTCTGAAATGGAGTGTCTTCACATCATAAAATTAAATAACAGCAACAGAATGCTAATGTCTTAACTCTCTTGATTGCACAAAAAATTGAACATCTCAGTCTAAGTGTTGTCATGATTTTTGACACCATTATGCAAGGAAAATAGATGCTTAGAATTAAATCACTTGAGCAAGATGTTTTGCATGGCAAAATTTTTCAAGATGTCTTTTTTTTTGAGTCTTAGTTCCAAGCAAGGGAAAATTTTCTCCTTTGAAGAGAACCAGAACAATTCACAGTGTTAGTTATTTTGAAACACTTAAATTTATTTCACATCTTCAATAGAAGCTACATGACAACTAAAAACAGAATCATCTGTATATGTTTATGCGTGGGCTTGTGTGTTTGTTCTCCTGATTGTAATTTCTCCAGCAACCACAAAAATACTGAGACCAGAGCAAAAGAGCTGTGCTTGCCATGATGAAAGATATAAATTATACTGTGTCTCCTACCCAGAATAGTATAATAATAGTTCAGAGTAAAGGTAGGAAGGAGTACTGTCCTCAGGATGAAGAAAAATCCCAGAAACAGTCACCTGACCTCAGTTTACTCCTCCGGCTAGTGCATCACTCAGCAGAATACAGGGTTCTTTTTTTTTTTTTGAGATGGAGTCTCACTCTGTCGCCCAGACTGGAGTGCAGTGGCCGCTCCTGGCCACCGCAGCCTCGACCTGCTGGGTTCCAGCGATCCTTCCGCCTCAGCCTTCCAAGTAGCTGGAACTACAGGGTTCTAACCTCAGTAACTTCATCAGTTCCGCTGAGGAACTCAGTTCTCTGTATGACAGATTAGTTCATATCAGTAAATGTATTGAGCTTAGCGATAAACTGATTTCATGTGAATTCAATGAATTTCATTTTACTTCCCAATACCTGTTTTCAAATCAACAGTATTCATATGTATATAATAAAAGTATATTTGAGAATATTTAGATTTAAGGTGCTTTCATAGCATTCTATCTTACAGAATTTTTAGAAATTAAAAAGTGTATATTTAAACAATATATTTAAATTAATAATGAAAGTATCCATATCCTTATAATTGAGAACATTGTAACAACAATTAAACAATATGCTTACTAAATATTAGTTACTATAAAGTAGAAAACTCTATTTCTTATAAAATTGTGATTCTTGTCCAAACATAAAATTTTATTTATTTTTCAGTATACACTTTACTATATATTATTGATTATGCCTTCTTTTGTCAATGAGAGAGTGGCAGCACTGGAAAGAAGATGAGAATTAGTTATTCTTTTGTTCTTTTACTACAGTAGGTATTATTTCCCTTTGTGCTTATACTACTGTGTGTATAAAATTGAGATGTATTTCTTTTTAGGTTTTGTGGCTGATTTGTATGTAATCTGAGCATGCCTATGCTTTTGCGATTGGTGGAACGGATTTTCAATTTCCGTGCTTAGAACTTTCTTAAGCATCTACTGAAGGACTGGTCTGTTGGTGGCATGTTCTCTTTGGGATTGGATGTCTGGGAAGGATTTTAATTCTCCTTCATTAATTAAGCTTAGCTTGATGGGATAGGAAACTCTTGGCTGGAGTTGCTTTTCATTAAGAATGTTGAAGATGGGACCCACAGTCCCTTCTGGCTTGTTAAGGTTTTTGCTGAGATGTCTGCTGAGATGCTAATGGGTCTTCCTTGGTAGGCAGTCGGCCCCTTCTCTCTAGATTTCTTTAGGATTTTTACTTTCATGCTCACCTCGGCAAGACAGATTATTATGTGCCTTGGGGATGGTCTTCTCACGTAGTACCTTACAGGAGTTCCCGTAATCTCTTGGGTCTGCAGGGCTGCCAGTCTAGTGAGAAAGGGAAAATTTTCTTGGGTGACCTTTGGAAGGCTTGTTCCAGGGTCTTCTCAGGTTTTCCCTCCATCTCAGGGATGCTAAAAAAAACATAGAGTTTATCTCTTTACAAAATCCCCAAATTCTTATATGTTTTGCTTATTCTTCCTAAGTCTTTTCTCTTTGTTTTTGTTGGACTGGGTTAGTTTAATAGTTCAGTCCACAAGCTCTGAGATTCTTTCCTCTGCCTGGTTGATTCTACTGTCACAGTTTTCCATTGTGTTTTGAAACTTCAGGAGAGAATTTTTCATTTCTAGACGTTCAGTTTGGTCCTTTCTTTTAATGGCAAGCTCAGCTTTCACTTCTTACACTGTTTTCTTGACCTGGATGATTTATTTATCCACTTTCTCATGGTTTTCCTTGACTGTTTTTGTCATCCATAGTCTGAATTCCATGTCTGTCATCAGGGCCAGATAGTTCTGGATAGGTTCTATTGCTTGGGATCTGGGAAGTCCTTTCATGGCTGTTGACTCAATAAGGTCTTGGGGATTGCTGATGTTTTTTTGCTGGTTCTTCCTTATCTGTGAGTACCGAGTCTTCTCTTTTGATTTTCTGTTTTGTCATTTTATTTTATTTTTATTATATAAGGTTGCTACTGTTGAGGTGGCAAGTTTCCTGTTCATTGTTTTTGTTTTTTACTTGCCTCCTTTCTCTGGCCCACCTGTGACATGCAGGGAGGTTGGTGAACTAGGAGAAAATCCTGTGGAACTTGTGGAACTGCTTTAACAGTGCAGTTTGGCAGGAACAGGCTGAGATCTTCCCTCTATTTCAGTGCCTTCTCCTCTCTCCCCTCTCTCTGGCACTAGCAATCTGGGGAGTAAACTCTTCCCCGGGCTTCATGTCTCATCAGCAGGTGGCAGGTAGCTAGGTGGGGCCCAGGGGCTCCACTCTTGGCTCAGGTTCTCTTGGGGGTGTGGAGTGGTCTCCTCCCACCTGGGTGGGATTGCCCTGTTGCCCATGGGTAAGAAGGAAGCAATGGGGGTTTATTTCCCTCAGGCCACCATCCGCACTGCATTAGGCAGAGATGCCCTCTCTTACACCCAGCCCTGCTTTGTGGGAGGGGCTACGGCAACAATGGCAGATCCCTGAGGGCAAGCATGTCTGCAGCCTCAACCCGGGGAGGAAGGGAGAGTGCCACAGGAACATCCCCAAAGTGGTTGAGTTGCCCCTGCAGGGCACTGGGGAGGAAGAGGGGAGCATCCACATGGCACAGACCACCCCTACAAGGTTTTTCCCATTGAGCCTCTCCAGGAGCGGGGCTCCCCTGGTTTCATGTGGTTGTTGAGGTGCCTCTGCCTCCATTTAGGGTAGCCTTCTGTGCCCGGTGATTCTGGAGGGGTTGGTGGGGGGACCTGGGCTTTCTCTCCCTTGACTGAGCGGTGTGTAGAGAAGAAAAGCTGCCATTTTCGCTAATACCCTATGTCTCCAAAGGCACTCTCCTGATCTCATGTGGGGGCTGCTTCTAGGGGTATTCCGAGTTTGGAATGGTCTATCCTCCACATACCCAGATGATGTTCTGACAGATCTCTGCTTGGGTTTTCAGATGGACTCTCAAATTCCTGGGTTCGCTCCTGCGTACATGTTTCTTTGCTGAAAGCCCCAATCTGTGATATCTTCAGTCGGTCATCTTGGCTGTGACCTCTTCTGAAACATATTTCTACAGCTTATAAATGTGGTCTGAACAATGAAAAACTCTACATAATTAGTTATTAATATAACCATTATTCCCCCAATTATAAAATATTAAAAGTAAAAATGACCATAAAAAATTCTCTCACTCCACTGTTTATTTTTGTTAAAAATACACCCACAAAATTTTAGAAGGGACTTTGAAGAGCTCATCAATTTTCCCAGATCATTTGCAAATAAAGGATAGCAGACGAAAGACTAGAATTGACTCCTTCTTCACTGCACTTTGCAATAGATAATTTTCCATATTGTTTGAATTCATATTAAAAGAATCTATCTGGTGAGTAACTGAAAACCATCAACAAGTAAAATGACTTTATAATAATTACATCAACAACTTAAGAATAGGTAGCTCTAGATCTTTCCTCTATCACTCTAATTTAGTAGAAATTTTGTTTTTGTTTTTGTTACCTATCATTTTATTTTCATCTTTAGAGAAATTTCTACAAATCAAGTAAAGCTCCAGAAGACTATGACTAGCTCACAATGCTAAGGAAAAATGGTGCAGAGAAAACTTTAATGCTCTTGGCATCCATTTATTCAATCAGTTATTACTGAGTCAGGGGAGAGAAATAATTTATCAGTAAAGCCATTCGGATATTTTAATTCATCAATTTCTAGAAATGTCTCAATTTATTAAGATAATTGCATATAATATCATCTTAAGATCCTTTTCACGTTTATAGACTGTAATTTTATCCTCTGTGCATTTCCTTTATAGGGTTTTTTTCTCTTTTCTTATCTATCTTTGTTAGATCTCACATTGTCTTTGAAAATATGTATGCACACTTTATTTTTGCATAAAGTAACACACATAAACATATTTATATCGATACATGGTAAAACTTGTTACTTTATTTAAATATTCCTTATCCCTGTTACTTTTGGTCTGCTCATTTATTTCTATTCACTTACCTATCTATTTATCCCTGTTGTTTGTTTATCTAAGACAAAAAGAGGATCTATTGAAAAACATCAAGTCTTCCAAAATTAACATGAACCCTGCAAGCTAGGCTCAGTTAGAATCCTTGAGAAAACTGCCACAACCTAATCATTGCTCTGGTTGCCCCCAATCCTGGACAGGCGCAGCTATGAGAAACTCACTATTCTTTTACTACTGTTTTTAAAAAATAACACCATACATTTTTGAGAGAAGATTAGTGAATAAGCTATTAGGTCTGTGAATTTGTAAAATTTTTTTTGATAATTATTTTATGTATTCAAAACTCTTATTATGATAATTTCATGATGAGATCTGTTCTAGGCTGATATTTTCTTTTTACCATTTTGAGGTATTTATCTTTATTCCCATTTAGTGTGATTTGCCCTAAATAATATGTATTATTTTTAGACTGTGCCTCACTGTGCCATCTAGAGCAGTGATGCAGTCATTGATCCCTGTAGCCTCAAGCTCCCGTGCTAAAGGGACCCTCCAGCCTCAACCTGCCAAGCAGCTGGGACTTGAAATGCACACTGTCATGCTTGGTTCTTCTCCCCTTGGGCTCCCAAAATACTTGGATTTCAAGTGAGCCACTGCACCCAGCCCCTCAATAATATTTTTATAATAGCAATAGTGTCATAGTAACTTTCCTTTTCTTACTATTTCCCTAATATATCTTTTTCATTCCTTAATTTTTTAAAAAATCTTTCTTTAAGTGAGATTTTTCATGAGAGCATAGCTTTGTTTTAAGAAAATGTTTAAAACATGACTTTTTGTCAAACAAATAAAGAAAATGAAGTCTAATTTTCTAAAATTTTATTAAAAATGGACTCATGATGTCATAAGACATATTGCAAGGGTGAAATCTCACAACAGAGCAGTAAAGTTTGCTGTAATAACAAACCTTAAACAAGTTTAAGTTCTTTTTGTTGTTTTCTTATTTTTGCTGCAAAAAAATTACCATCATAATCATTTTTGTGTAGCTGTAGCAGTGATAACGATATGTGTATTGTTGGACAATAGATCTCTAGCACTTTTCCATCTTGCAAAGCTGAAACATACCCACTGAACAACACATTTCCTTTTCTCCCTTCCCTCAGCCTCTGGCAACCACTATTCTACTCTGTTCTCAGAATTTGACTGTTCTAGACTCTTCATATAAATCACTTATGCAACATTTATCTTTTTTGTGACTGACTTTTTTCACGGACCATAATTTCCTCAGAGTTCATCTATGCTTACCATCTGACAGGATTTGCTTCTTTTTTAAAGGCTGTATAATACATCATTGAATGTATATACCACATTTATTCATCAGTGGACATTTAGATAACTTCTACCTCTTGACTATCGTGAATAATAGTGCAATGAACATGGGTATGCAAATGTCTCCTCAGGATCCCATTTTTAATTCTTTTGGATGTATATCCAAAAGTAAGATGGCTGGGTCAAAGGGTAATTCTATTTTTAATTTTTTGAGGAGATTTCATATTGTTTTTCATAGGAACTGCATTATTCTGCATTCTCTCAAACATAGCATGAGTAGCCGAATTTCTCCACACCTTTGCCAACACTTTTTATGTCAATGTTTAGTTTAGTTTTGTTTTTATAGTGGCCATCCAAATTGGTCTGAGGTGGTATCTCACTGTGGCTTGGATTTGCATTTTCCTGATGATTAGTGATGCTTAGCTTCTTGCTAGGTGCTTGTTAGCCAATTGTATATCTTCTTTGGAGAAATATCTAAGTACTTTGCTCACTTTTGAATTGGATTATTTGTTGTCATGTTGTAGAAGTTCTTACATATTTTGAGTATTACTCCATATCACAAAAATGGTTTATAAATATTTTCTCTAGTTTGATATATTGTCTTTTCACACTAATTGCTTATTTTATTGTGCAGGGTTTTAAAATATGATGTTGTCCTTTGTGTCCATTTTTGTTTTTATAGCCTGTGTTGTTTATATCTTATATAAGAAATCACTGCTAAATCTAATGTCATGAAGCTCTCCCCTATGCTTTTTTCTGGGAATTATAGTTTCAGATCTTGCAGTTAGGTCTTCAATCCATTTTGAGTTGGTATATTTGGTATAAGTAAGGGTCCAACTTCATTTTTTTTTGGATGTCCAGTTTTGCCAACACCATGTGTTAAAGACTATCCTTTCCCCACTGTATATTATTGACATCTTTGCTAAAGATCATTTGACCACATTTATGCACATTTATTTCTAGGCTTTCTACTCTGTTCCATTGGTTAGACTGTCTGGTTTTTTACAAGTACTATACTGTTTTGATTATTGTAGTTTGGTTTTGAAATTGAGACATGTGAGGCCTCTAGCTTTTTCTTTCTCAAGATTTCTAATTTGGCTTTTTAAAATATTTATAAGCAGAATTACTAATTTGTATATCTTCAAATAAATTTAGATGAGACAATATTGCCCAAAGTAAAATGTTGATATCTTAATGAAAAACCTATATAGTAAATAACATGCATAATATACATACATATATATTTCTTTGAATTTCCAAGTGAATGTTAGATTGGTATTTTTTCTATTTATAAAAAAAAAATGCCATTGGGATTTTAAAAGAAATTGTGTTGAATCAGTAGATCACTTGGGGCAGTAAAACATGTTACCAATACTGTCTTTCAATCCATGAACACAAGATATCTTTCCATTTATGTGTATCTTCTTTAATTTTTTAAGCAATGCATTATAGTTTTCAGTGTCCATGCCTTTTGCTACCTTTGTTATGTTTATCGCTTAGTACACATTTTATCCGTTTTAATGCTATAAGGGGAACACCCAAAGAAACTGGAGTTATTTTTTTGAGGGCAGGGCCCTTGTTGTACAGACTTCCCTTGACAGATGAGTTCTAACGACCCATCAGCATCAGTGTACCAGCTAGCATTGCTGTTGAGAGGCTGCATTTGGCTACAGTGAATTTTTTTTTTGAGATTCAACATGTCAGCCCATTTCATTATATGTGATTTACCAGCACACTTGCTCACACCATGCTAAGTGTTCAGCAGGCTTTGATTAAAAATTACACAATCTCCATGTCCCACCCTCCCTATTCACCTGATCTTGCCTGAGCTTCCCCAGATGAAAATGTCCCCAAAGGGAAACATTTTGTTGATGTAGAAGAGGTGAAACAAAAAAATGGCAGAAGCAGTAAAAGGCATCAAAACTGACTAATTCAAAAACCATTTCGAGCAGTGAAAAAAGCATCTCAGTAACATCTCAATAAGGTGTATCACATCAAACAGAGAGTACTTTGACGGTGACTGAAGCTTAAACATGTAAGAATAAATACACAATTTTTTATAAATACATTCCCATTTTGGGGGAGTGCCTCCTCATATTGTAAGTGAGATTTCTTTACTAATTCCCTTTTTGGATTATTCATTGGTAGTATATAGAAACCAACTGATTTTTGCATGTTGATTTCCTATCTTGCAACTTTACAGAATACATTTATTAATTTTAACAGTTTGTTTTGTGGAATCTTTAGAATTTTCTCCCTATAAGATTATATAATCTAACAGAGATATGTTTACTTCTTTCTTTCCAATTTGGATGTTTTCCATTTATTTGCCTTGCCTAATTGCTCTGACTAGGACTTCCAGTACTGTGTTGAATAGTCCTGGTGAGAGTAAGCATCCCAAACTTGTTCCTTGTTCCTGATTTTAGAGAAAAAACTTTCCGGTTTTTTTTTGTTTTTGCTCTTTTCCTGTAGAGTATGATATTAGCTGTGGGATTTTCATATATGATCTGTATTATGTTGAGGTAGTTTCCTTTTATTCCTAGTAAGCTGAGAGTTTTTATTATGAAAGAGTGTTAGATCTTGTCAAATGCTTTTTCTGCATTGAGATAACTATACAATACTTCTCCTTTTTTTTCTTTTTTTTTTTGAGTTGGCATCTCACTGCAGCCTCAACCTACTGGACTCTGGTGATCTTTTCGCCTCAGCCTTCCAAGTAGCTGGAACTATACACGCACGCTTCCATACCTGTCTAATTTTTGATTTATTGTAGAGATGAGGTCTCCGCCAAGTTGCCCGGGTGGGTCTTGAACCCATGGACTCAGGCAGTCCACTCGCCTCGGCCTCCCAAGTGCTGGGATTACAGGCTGAGCCACCAAGCCCGGCTCATTTTCTTAAGGTAATGTATTACATTAATTGATTTTTATGTGTTGAACCATCTGCTATTGTCTGAATATTTGTCACCTCCCGAACCCGTATTGAAATTTAATTGCCCTTGCAGCAGCATTAAGAGGTGAAATCTGTAAGACATGATTGGGCCATGAACACTCTATTCTCATGAATGGATTAATGACATTATTTCAGGAGTGGATTTCTTACAAAAGGATGTGTTTGGACCCCTTTCATCCCTCTGTCTCACCCTCTCAGATTCTGTCATAAAATGACTACACAAGAAGGTCCTTGCCAGGTGCTGACACCTTGATATTAGACTTATCAGCCTCTCAAACTGTGAGAAATAGAGTTATTATTATTATTATTATTATTTTTTTGAGTTGGAGTCTCACTCTGTCACCCAGACTGGAATGCAGTGGCCGCTCCTGGCCACCGCAGCGTCGACCTGCTGGGCTCTGGCGATCCTTCCGCCTCAGCCTTCCAAGTAGCTGGAACTACAGGTGCCCGCTACCACACCCGGCTAAGTTTTTGATTTATTGTAGAGATGAGGTCTCACCAAGTTGAGTTATTTTCTTTATAAACTACTCTGTCTCTGATGTTTTGTTTTAACAGTACAAAATAGACTAAGACAACATCTTGCATTTCAAGACCAGATTAAAGTTGTTCATGGTGTATAATTCTTTTAGTGTGCTACTGAACTTTGTTTTCTAGTATTTTGTTGAGAGTTTTGCATCAATATTCATCAGGATATTGCTCTACAATTTTGTTTTCTTATAGAACAGAAAGAAATTTTTGTTTGGCTTTAGTATAAGAGTAATGCTGGCATCATAAAATGAATGTAGAAATGTTCCCTCTTTTTTTTTTTTCTTTTTGAAAGTATCTGAGAAAGATCGGTGTGAATTCAAGGTTTTTAAAAAATTCTCATAATAAAACCAGTTGTTTATTCTAGATGAGGAATTTATTCCATTTACCTTTATTGTTATTACTACTATATTTGATTTATTTATACCACTTTATTTTGTGGGTTCTATCTACCAGATTTTTTTGTAATTCAATTTATTTACAATTTTAGCTTTAAGCCCATAACTCAATTTAGCTTCTGTTTTCATAAGGCCAGTTGCTCAGATGTCTCTCTCAATATTGTATTAAAGACACAATCCCAGTGGTTGAGATTTGTATTTGCTTTCAATTCTTCTGACTTTGTTTATTTCTCTGACTTTGTTTAATCTGCAATTCTGAAATACTGTAACTTTTATTTTAACATAGACTTAAAAATAATTCTTATATTTTATTTACTCAACCATTCTACTTGAAGCAGAAAGAAGAATTCCTAAACTAGTTAGTAGGCGTCTAGTCTTTTATTTTATTTAATTAATTTATTTTTATTTTAAAGATGTGGGGTACAATTCAGGGTTAGGTATACAAATGGTCATAGTACAGGTAAAATTTGGACCTCACTTTGGTCCCCATTTCATCTGGTTTGAGATCAGGTACCTTTATTGGTAAAGTGTGCCACCACGCTCCCCTCTCCCCACCCCAGCAGTTTCCCGCTACTGCCAATCCCTTTGTTAAAGTATTATGATAATTGTTCAGGGTCCGCCTATGAGTGAGAACATGTGGTACTCACTTCTGTGTTTCTGTGATAGATCACTGAGTATTATAGACTCTAAATCTATCCAATTTACTGCGAAGTTCATAATTTTGTTCTTCTTTACGGCTGCATAATATTCCATCATGTATATGTACCACATTTTTTTTTCATCCTGTCTACCTTTGATGGGTAGCACGGTTGGTTCCATGTTTTTGCTATTGTGAATAGTGCTGCAATAAACGTGTGCACAGGTATCTTTTCTGTAGAATGATTTGATTTCCTCCAGGTATAGTCCCAGAAGGGAGATTGCTGGGTTGTATGGAAGGTAGATTTTTAGAACTTTTAGGAATCACCACACTGTTTTCCACAGAGGTTGTACTAGTTTACACTCCTACCAACAGTGTAGAAGCATTCCTTTTTCTCCACATCCTCTCCAGCATGTGTTGTTTTTTGAGTTATTGGTGATGACCATCCTGACTGGAGTTAGGTGGTATCTCAGCATGGTTTTATTTTGCATTTGTTTGATGATTAGTGAGGCTGAGCATTTTTTCATGTATCTGTTGTCTGCTTGTATGTCTTCTTTTTAGAAGTGACTATGCATATCTTTTTCCCACTTTTTAACAGGGGTGTTTGTTTTTTTCTTTTTGGCACATTTGTGTTCCTTATAGATCCCAGATGCTAGGCCTTTGTCAGATATGCAGTTGGCAAATGTTTTTTCCCATTCTGTGGGCTGTCTCCCTGCTCTCATGATGATGTTTTTTGCTTTGCAGAAGGTTTTCAGTTTGATGAGGTCCCACTTGTATATCTTATCTCTTATGGCATGGGCATTTGGAGTTTTGATCAGGAATTAGTTGCCAGTTTCAATTTCCTTAAGGGTGTCTTCTGCATTTTCTTTTTTTATTATTATTATAAAGATGTGGGGTACAATTCAGGGTTAGGTATACAAATATTGATTAAGCAGGTACCCTTGCTGATGAGGTGTGCCCCTCTCTCCCCTAGCAGCTTCCTTCACCTGTCAAACCCACCCCCCCGGAAAATTTCCCACTACTGCCACCAGTCCCTTTCTTATAGTTTTACAATTGTTCAAGGTCTACTTCCGAGTGAGAACATATGGTACTCTTTTCTTTGTTTCTGTGATAGATCACTGTGTATGATCGCCTCTAAATCCATCCAAGTTGCTGTGAAGTCCATATGTTTGTCCTTCTTTATGGCAACATAATATTCCATTGTGTATATGTATCACTTTTTTTAATCCAGTCCAGCTTTGATGGGCAGCATGGTTAGTTTCATGTTTTGCTATAGTGAATAGAGCAGCAACAAGCATACATGTGCAGGTATCTTTTTTTTTTTTTAGAATGATTTGAGTTCTTCCAGGTATATTTCCAATAGGGGAATACCTGGGTCATATGGAAGATCAATTTCAAGTTCTTTCAGAAATCGCCACACTAGTTTGCATTCCCACCAGCAGTGTAGAAGTTTGCATTCCCATCAGCAGTGTAGAAGCATTCCTTTTTCTCAGCATCCTCGTCAGCATCTGCTGTTGGTTGTTTTATTAATGATGACCATCCTTACTGGGGTTAGGAGGTATCTCAATGTGGTTTTGATTTACATTTCTCTTATGATGAGTGAGTCTGAACACTTTTTCATGTCTGTTGGCTGCCCATATATCTTCTTTTGAGAAGTGTCTATTTATGTCTTTTGCCTACTTTTTAATGGAGCTTTTTGGGTTTTTTTTCCTTTTGGTACATTTGAGTTCCTTGTAAAATCCTAGACGTTAGGACTTTCTCAGATATACAGTTGGCAAGTATTTTTTTTTTCCCATTCTGTGGGCTGTCTCCCTGCTCTCTTGATAGTTTCCTTTGCTTTGCAGAAGCTCGTTAGTTTGATGAGGTCCCACTTGTCTATCTTATTTCTTAAGTTAGGGGCATTTAGGTTTCTGAATAGGAATTGGTTGCCAGTTCCAATTTTCATAAGGGTGTCTCCTGCTTTTCTAAGATTCTTATAGTTTGAGGTTTTGTATTTAGGTCTTTGATCCATTCAGAGCTAATTTTTGTGTATGGTGATAGGTAGGGGTCCTGCTTCAATCTTCTGCATGTGATCAGCTAGTTTTCCCAGCACCATTTACTGAATAGGTTCTCCTCTCCTCAGTGGTTGTTGGTGGAGGCTTTGTCAAAGATGAGTTAGTTGAGAAATTGAGACTTTGTTTCCAGAATCTCTAACCTGTTCCATTGGCCTACAGCCTGTTCTTGCACCAATACCAGGCTGTTTTGATTACTGTAGCCTTATAGTAAAGTTTGAAGTCTGGAAGTGTGATATCTCCTGCTTTGTTTCTTTATCTAAAGATTGTTTTAGCTATTCGTGGTTGTTTATGTTTCCATATGAATGTGTCATTTCCAGGTCTGAGAAGAATGATGTTGGTAACTTAATGGGTATTGCGCTGAATCTGTAGATTGTCTTTGCTAGGATGGACATCTTAACAATGCTGATTCTCCCTATCCATGAGCATGGAATACATTTCCATTTGTTTGTGTCTTCTTGGATTTCTTTGAGCAGTATTTTGTAGTTCTTATTGTAAAGTTCTTTCATTTCTCTGGTTAAGAAGACTCTGTGATATATCATTGTTGTGTGTGTGGCTATAGTGAATGGGATTGTGCTTTTAATTTGGGTCTCTGCTTGCTTGTTGTTGGTTTTTAGAAATGCAACTGTCTTTTTCACATTTATTTTGTATCCTGAAACTTTGCCAAAGTCCTTTATCAGTGCAAGCAGGTTTTTGACAGATTCTCTTGGATTTTCAAGATATAGGATCATATCGTCAGTAAAGAGGGATAATTTGGCTTCCTCTTTTCCTATTTGGATACCCCTGATTTCCTTCTCTTGTCGAATTGCCTGAGCTAGGATTTCCAACACAATGTTGAACAAGTGGGGTGAGAGTTGGCAGCCTTGTCTTGTTTCAGCTTTCAGGGGAAATGTTTCCAGTTTCTGTGCATTTAATAATATGTTAAATGTGGGTTTACCACACTTACAATTTTGAGGTATGTTTCTTCTACACCTAGGTGTTTGAGGGTTTTTATCAAGAAGTGATGCTGGATTTTATTAAAAGCTTTTTCTGCATCTAATGATATAATCATGTGGT
This sequence comes from Tarsius wallacei, assembly GCA_963574415.1. NCBI lineage: Eukaryota > Metazoa > Chordata > Mammalia > Primates > Tarsiidae > Tarsius > Tarsius wallacei. Next base: position 39,885 of record CAUYQG010054647.1, on the reverse strand, counting down.
TCTTGTTTTTTATATCTGTTGATGCATTTAATTACATTTATGGTCTTGTGGATATTAAACCAGCCCTGCATCCTGGGGATGAAGTCTACTTGGCCATGGTGAATGATTTTTGAGATATGTTTTTGGATCCGATTTGCTAGAATCTAGTTGAGGATTTTTGCATCTATGTTCATAAGGGATATTGGCCTGTAGTTCTCTTTTTTTGTTGGATTTTTATTCGATTTGGGTCTCAGTGTGTTGCTAGCTTTGTAAAATGATTTGGGGAGAATTCTATCTTTCTCAAATTGCCTGGAATACTTTCAATAAGATTAGCATCAGCTCCTCCTTGTACATTTTGTAGAATTCTGCTGGAAAGCCATCCAATCCAGGGCTTTTTTTTTTTTTTTTTGTATGCAGTTTTTGTATGACAGAGTTAATTTCCTGGGTTATTATTGGTTTACTCAGTGTCTTCTTGTTTCAACCTGGGGAGATTTTGTCATGTCAGAAAGTCTTCCATTTCATTTAAGTTATCAAGTTTGTCTCCTTATAGGTACACATAGTAATCTCTGATAATCTTTTGTATTTCTTCAGGGTCAGTTGTGATTTGATCCTTTGTTTTTCTGATTTTGTGTTTATTTGGGCTTTTTCTCTCTTTTTCTTGGTCATTCTGGATAGGGGTCCATCAATGTTGTTAATTCTTTCAAAGAGCCAGCTTTTTGTTTTGTTGATTTTTTAAATGGTATTTTTGTCTTCTATGTTCCATATTTGGCTCTTATTTTAATGATTTGGATTCTTCTGCTAACATTGGTGTTTTGGGGGTCTTCTCTTTCCAGCTTCCTTAGGCGAATTGTTAAACTCTCAACTTGTGATTTTTCCATTTTCTTGATGTGTGCTTAGAGCGATATACATTCCACTCTTAGAACTGATTTCATGACATCCCAGAGGTTTTGGTGAGACGTTTCTTCATTTTCATTTGTTTCCAGGAATCTTTTAACTTCTGCTTTGATTTTAGTGTTGACCCAGTAGTTGTTCAGCATCATGCTGTTTAGTGTTCATGTCTTTATGGGCTTTGGGGAAGTTTTGTTGGTGTTGATATATGTTTTTATTCCACTGAGGTCTGAGAAGGTACATGGCAATATTTCAATCTTATGGAATATGTTTATTCTTAATTTATGGTCAAGGATGTGATCAGTCTTGGAGTATGGTCCATGTGGTGCTGAGTAGAATGTGTATTCTGTGATTGCTGGGTGGTATAATCTGTAGGTATCTATTAAGTCCATTTGGTTGAGCGTCAAGTTTAGGATCTCCTTGTTGATTTTTTTGCCTTGATTGTTAGTGGGGTATTCAAGTCCCCTGCTATAATAGTGTTAGAGTCAATATCTTTTTTTCACTTACCTAGTAGTTGCTTTATGAATACTGGTGTCCCTGTGTTGGGTGCATATATGTTTAGGATGGATATTTCTTGTTGATGGATTGAACCTGTTATTATTATATTGTGTCCTTCTGTATCTTTTTAAGTTTTTGATACTTAAAGGTTGTTTTGTCTGCTATTAAGATAGCGACTCCTGCCTCCTTTTGTGATTCATTTGCCTGGAAACTCGTTTTCCATCCTTTAACTTTGAGTCTGTGTGTTTCCCTTGTGTTGAGATGAATTTTCTGGATGCAACAAATAATTGAGTCATGTTTTTTAATCCAGTTTGCCATTTTGTGTCTTTTCAGTGGTGTATTTAGGTCATTCACATTCAGGCTGATTATTGAAATGTGATTGTTTACCCCTGTCATGAGGTTCTTATAAACAAAGTTTTTTCTTTGTTTGCTTCTCATCTTTTTGTTTTGGGGTTGATGTATGTGTGTTTTCAAGTTTCTTATGCTGTATTCTCTGATACTGTGCTCTGCTGTTCTCTTGGGGAGTGTGTGGTCATTATTTTTTTCCTTTCTTCTGTGCTTAATACCTTTTTAATTGTCTCCTGTAAAGCTGGTCTGGAAGCTGCATAATCTCTTAGGGATTGGATATCTGGGAAGAATTTTAATTCTCCATCACTGATGAAGCTGAACTTGGTTGGATAGGAAATTCTTGGTAGAAATTGTTTATATTTGAGGACTTTGAATATAGGACTCTAGTCCCTTCATGCTTGATGTGTTTCTGCCAATAGGTCTGCTGCTATTCCAAATGGTTTTCCCTGGTATGTCGTCTGACCTTTCTCTCTTGCTGCCTTTAGAATTTTTTTCTTTTGTTCCTACTTTGCATAGGTGAATTACTATGTGTCCAGGGGTTGGTCTTCTCATTTGATGTCTTGTGAGGGTTCTCTGTATTTCTTGTGCTTGGCTGGTCACATCTCTGGTGAGATGGGGAACATTTTATTGGATTGCCTCCTGGAATACTTGTTCCAAGTTGTTCTCCATTTCCCTTTATTTTTGTGGGATAACAATCAGATGTAGGTCCAGCCTCTTGATACAATCACACATCTCTTATAGGCTTTGTTCTTTCTTTCTGAGTCTTCTTTCTGTTTTCTACAGATCAGGTTAATTCCATGTTCTGGTCTCCAAGTTCCAAGATTTTTTCTTCAGTTAGATCGATTCTGCTTTCCATGCTTGTTAGCTTGTTATTTATTTCCTGAATGAATTCTTTTATGCCCAAAATCTCTGTTACAAGTTTTTTCAGTGTTGCATCTTGTCTTTCTTGAGTCTTGTTCAGTCTTTCCATTCATTCCCTAATTCCTGTCTTATTCTGGGGCCAGTCGTTGATGACTTCCATTGTTTGGGCACCAAAGTCTGATTTTTCAGGAGTTTTCCTTTTGTTGCATTTGAAATTGCCTGTGGTCTTCCTTTGGTTTTTTTCCTCATTTGTGACAGTCTCTCGTTTTTCTCTTTAGTTCTGTTATTCAGTGTCAGTGGGAGAGACTTCCCCTTCTGATACTTGCTCAGCTCTCTTTATTTCCCTGATCCATGCTCTGGATTTTTTCTATTTTGAAATAGGATGGTGGATGGGAAGCTTTTCTGTCTCTTGGAGTTTTGAGAGTCAAATAAAGTAGGTGATGGGGCACTAGGATTCAGAAACTACTTGTAAATTGCAATGTTCACTTATTGTGGTATGTGTTCCCTGAGACCCACTCCCCATCACTTATTGTGGTATGTGTTCCCTGAGACCCACTCCCCACCACCACTCTATATGATGGTGCAAAGCAGAAATCAATGCAAAAAACAATTGAACACACACACACACACACACACACTCTCTCTCTCTCTCTCTCTTTCTCTCTCTCTCTCTCTCTCTCTCTCTCTCTCTCTCCCTCTCTCTCTCTCTCTCTCTCTCTCCCCCCCAAAACAAACTGGAATAACAACAAAGCAAAACAAAACAAACAATAACAGAAAACCAAGAAAACTGAACACACACACACACACACACACACACACACACACACACACACACACACACTCCTAGCACAAAGTGAATGGAGAAGAAAAACAGAAAGACCAGAAAAAGAAAAAAAGGAATTCAGATCAAACCCTCACACATATACTGACACACACCTTAAGCTATCAAAAATGAAAATTGAAAAAAAAACAGAAGAACAAAGGAGCAAAAACAAACCAACAACAAAACTGAAAGATAAACACTCAATCATTCACATACACACATAAACAGAAAACAACAAATAAAAGAAGAAAGAAAGAGAGAAAGAAAAGAAAAAATATTGGGAGAGGGGATGCAGATCAAACTCTCACATACACATTAATGCACAAAGGAAAAGTGTTTTAAAAATAGATGAACTAAAAGGCTAATTTTATTTTTAAATTTAAAAATTTTTTTTTAAAAACCTGCCCTCTTGTGGCAGGCTCTGTAATTGTTCCTCTAATTTGGTCTCTCCTGCAGAACCACCTCTTTCACTCTTGCCTCAGTGTCCAGAGCAGGGAAGGAGCAGGGGCAGTGGAGGTGGGTGGGGCTGCAGTCCTCCCCTCCCACTCTCATATGGTCAGGGAGATCTCCCCCGGTTGGTTGGTATGGGATTGTCCCTTCCTCAGATATGTACTTGTGGGGGGTGCCCCAGCCAGGCCTATCCTGGAATTCTCCTGCATTTTCTAAGGTTCTTATGTTTTGAGGTTTTACTTTTAGGTCTTTGATCCATTTAGAGTTGATTTTTGTGTATGATGATAAGTAGGGGTCTTGTTTTAATCTTCTGCATGTGGTCAGCCAGTTTTCCCACACCATTTATCTAATAAGTTCTCCTCTCCCCAGTGGTTGATGGTGGAGGATTTATCAAACATGTATTGGTTTAGAAGTTGAGGTTTTGCTTCCAGATCTGTATCCTGTTCCATTGGTCTATCTATATGCCTGTTCTTATATCAATACCAGGCTGTTTTGATTATTGTAACCTTGCAATAAAGTATAAAGTCTGGAAGTGTGATACCTCTTGCTTTGTTTCTTTTGTTGAGGATTGTTTTGGCTATTTGTGGTGGTTTATGTTTTCAGATGAATTTTTGTATTGTCATTTCCAGGTTTGAGAAGAATGATGTTGGTAATTTAATGAGTATTGCACTAAATCTGTAGATTGCCTTGGGTAGGATGGACATCTTAACAATGTTGAATCTTTCAGTCCGTGAGTTTGGAATATTTTTTCATTTGTGTCATCTTTGATTTCTTTGAACAATGTTTTGTAGTTTTCATTGTAAAGGTTTCACTTCTCTAGTTAGGAAGATGCCAAAGTGTTTCTTTTGTGTGTGTGGCTATTGTGAATTGGATTGTGCTTTTTATTTTGTTCTGCCTGTTTGTTGTTGGGGTATTAGAGTGAGACTGTCTTTTGCACTTTTATTTTGTCCCCTTAGACTTTACCAAAGTCCTTTATCTGTGCAAGAAGGTTTTTGACGATTCTCTTGTATTTTTGAGGTGTAGAATCATATTATTGGCAAAGAGGGATAACTTGACTTACCCTTTTCCTAGTTTGATACCCCTGGTTCCTTCTCTTTTCTGATTGATTTAGCTAGAACTTCCAATACTATGTTAAAAAGGAGGGGTGAAAATGGGCAGCCTTGTCTTGTTCCAGTTTGCAGGGGAAATGCTTCCAATTTTTGTTTTTCTAGCAATATATTGTACATAACTCTTACTATTTTGAGGTATGTTCCCTCCATGCCTAGATGTTGGAGAGTTTTTATCAAGAAGGGATGCTGGATTTAATAAAAGTTTTCTCTGCGTCTAATAATATAATTATGTAATTTATTTTTACATCTGTTGATGTATTTAATTACATTTATGGTCTTGCAGATCTTGACCCAGCCCTGTGAGTTTCTAGTATTTTAGTAATTTTCAGCTTGAAACTTGCTGATAAGTTTCAATATAGTTATCTCCAATTGTTTAGATTAACCAAATAATAATAATCTATTATTAAAATATGCCAAAGCACTAACTATCTGAAGTAAATATTTTTCTTCAAATGTAGAAAAAAATAAATGTACATTTATTTTTTATTTTATTTCTTGAAAAACTGATATCTTGATATTTATTTCATCAGGAAAATAGGAGATATGACTAACAGCACTTTGTAGGATATCTGATGATCTTGGTTAGGTGAAAGGAAAAGAAGCAAGTATTTAGTTGACGATTGAGAAAATACTTTGTGAACAATGACAAATAGGCAAAAAAAGTTCCAAATGGACATTTTACAATAATTAAATATTTCAAGATATGATTAAGAACACTATTATTTGAAATTATGGTAATGGCAAGCAATGAGAGGCACACATATGTTTTTGTATTCTTATAAATATTTACAGAGAACCTCCTCTGTGCAGGTACTTTTCTAGGAGCTGACTATACAACTATTAACAATAAGAAGATAATCTAAATTCTTAAGAAGTGTTATTTCAGAGATGAAGCCAGATATTAAGCAAACAGATAAAAATAATTAAATATTATGCCAAAATAAATTAATTTCTGAAATAAAAATAAAGCAGGTTGGATTTACTCAGGAAAATCCCTGAAAGACGAGAAAGAGACAGTTAAGTGTAGAATAAAGAGGAGAATGTTTTAGAGGCAAGCTGTAGGACATGTAAACTCTTAGAGCACAAAACTCCAAAATCTCACTTTGAGGGGACAACTAGAAGCCAGTGTGGTGGGAACATCATGACCATTATGAGCAAGGAGGGAGTTGGAAGATAGAAGAGAGTCATATTTGTCTTTGGGAGGATAAATGTCAATCACGCTTTGTATGTACTTTCAGGCTACTTTAACAGATTGATTTTAAGTGCAAGGTGCTGGCCTGGGGTGGGCTAAGAAGACACGTGATTTTAAAAAGTCCACCTGGCTTCTGTATAAGGTGGCACTGTGATCTAAATGTTTGTATTCCCATAAAATTCATAGGTTAAAATTCTAACCCCAAGGTAATGGTATTGATATCACTTTTGGGAGGGTATTAGGCCATAAGGATGGAGCCATCATGATTGTGATTAGTGCGTTATAGACACCAGAGAGCTAACTAATCATTCCCACAATGTGAGAACACAACAAGAAGGTGTCATCTATGAACCAAAGACACTCAGAAGACACCAAATCTGCCACGGCCTTGATTTTGGACTGCTCAGCCTCCAGACTGTGAAAAAGAAATTTCTGTCGTTTATAAGCTACGATGTCAGATGCATTTTGTTATAGCAGCCCAAACTGAATAAGACAGGTGGATTCTGGGGAGGGGACAAAATCAATGCATAGAAGGATAAAACTTAGGAGGTTATTGAAATATTCACAGAAAAGAGAATATTGGCTTTGAGACTGTGATCATAGCAAATTCATATCTTTAATCCTACACCCTGAGGGGAGTGTCTGAAACCTTGTAATGGTTCAGGACATATATATTTTGTAATTTGATTTATTGGGTCAGTCTGATAATAGTAAGGAATAGAAGAGTAGAGTTAATCAGAGAAACGGAAGGTCTGTTTATAAAAAAGCATACCTACTAGAGCCCAAAGAAAGAGATAAGTTACGTGAAATCCTTGTCTGTAATACCCAGGGCTGGAACAGTGGTAATGAGGTTTCCAAGGAAGGAAGGAGTTTAATTTATTTATATCATCACATAAAATTATTGGAAACTTATAGACCTGAGTTAAAATGATTCTCTAGCGTATAAAGCTGTAAATACTTTAGATCTAGAATATTTTCTTTGTTCCATTATATAGTCAGTTACACTTTATTTCTTGACCACAGCATGCAGGAGTCAGTGGACTGCAAATTCCAGAACAACTTGTTTACTATGTTTGTTTGAAGGAAGTGCCAGATGCCGGGGGTGTACCATGATTTGGTCATCTTTAGACTCTAAGCCCTGAATTAATGTTTCATGAGTCAAAGTAGATTAAAAGCTACCTAAATCTCAGTTCAGATTAATATAGGGAGAGAGCAAATGAAGAAAACATCACTGACAAATTTCTCATGCAAACACATTGGCCACAGGTAATTACGATATGCTTCATTGCTCAAATAGCTAAAAAATATACTTTTCAATTTGCAAATTCGATTTTTGCCTTAGATCAGTTTTAAATTTAGAGAAAAATTGTAAAGAAATTACAGAGCTCCCTATAACCCATATAATTTTCTCTATTATTAATATTTTATATTAGTATGGTACCTTTGTACAATTAATTAACAAAATATCAATGCCCATAATTCAGATTCTCTTAGTCTTAGTTTAATGTTCTCTCTCTGTTCCAGGGTCCCATCTAGGATATCATATAACATTCAGTTTTTATGCCTTCTTAAGCTCCAATAGGCTATGACAGTTTCTCAGAAATCCTTTTTTTTAATTTACATCCTTGATAGTTACAAAGAGTACTGATTAGGTTTTTTATATAATGTCCCTTCTCAATTGAGAATTGTCTGAAATTTTTGTCATAATTGGACTATGCTTATGGGTTTTGGGGAGGAAGACCCTAGATATATCAATGGCTTAAATAGTCAATGTGTCTTCTCACTGTTGATGTTGACTTGATCGCCTGGTTGAGGTGGTAGTTGTCAAGTTTCTCTACTATGGCGTTACTCCCCTTTCCACGCTGTATTCCTTGGATGGAAGTCTCTGCACAGCCCACACTTAAAGAATGAGAAGTTATGCTCAACCTGTTTGAAAAAAGATTATCCACATAAATTTTTTAAAATTCTTCTGTATGGGCGATGTGTCTATCATTCTGCATTTATTTATTTCAATCATTATATTGGTATAGAGTTATATTTTACTTATTGCTTGCTTCTTTGTTTTTATTTTTTGTAGAGATGAGATCTCGCTATGTTGCCAAGGCTGGTCTTGAACTCTTGGCCTCAGACAGTCCTCTCACCTTGGCCACCCAAAACACTGAAATTACTGCAGGAACCACTATGTCCAACCTATTTATTTTAAATTTCGGTTTCTTCCTCTTTTCCTTCCCCTTCTTCATCTTCCCCTCCTGCCCCTTCCTCCTTCGCCTTCTCCCCCCTCCTCCTCCTCCTCCTCCTCCTCCTCCTCCTTCTCCTCCTTCTGTTCTAAATCATTCCAGCTTTGATGTGAGAACTCTTCCAATTGTCTCTGTGTCCTTTTGACATATTTGTATCTTGGTAAAATTGAGTTTTCCGGTGTTGTTGTTGTTGTTGTTAGTATGTCCTTAATCTTAATTCTGGTACTACATGATGCCCTGTGCCATCTTATATAGTTTCTTCTTCATTCATTTCTAGAATCAACCACTTTCCTAAGAAGCCCTGATTTCTTTTGGACAATGCTATTGGAAACTGAGGTCTGGCACTCATACTGGTGTGTCATGGTTTTAAAGTCCTCTCAACTGACAAGGCAAGGATATATATGTGTGTATACTCACTTGTTTATTTATATACACATGTCTATATGTATATTTGTATGCAACTATCTGCATCTATATTATGCTAAATGAGTTTCTACTGATGTCCCCAACTAATCCATCACCACATGGATTATTCCTGCCTCTACTCCTCGCTTATCTGTACTCTGCCACCTTAACAGTGAGGAGCCTGGTACTCACCATCTGACATCCAATTACCTATTATCCAACTCATTATACCTATAGAACAGTATCAGAACTGTTAACTTGTGGAAAACAACTTAGATCGTTAAGAATAAGAAAAATAGCATGTTGTTTTACCTCTGTTTGTTGTTTCTCTCATACTTTTCCTTTGCTTATATAGATCCTAGCTTATGAGCATGTCATTTTCCTTCTCCCTGAAAATATCTTTAAATATTTCAGTATATCTGCTTGTAATGAATTCTCTCAATTTTTGTTTGTCTAAGGAATTATTTATTTCTCTTTCATTTTTGAAGAATCATTTTGCTTGATATAAAATTCTAGGTTGGTGAGGTTTTTTTTCTTTCAACTGTTTTCAGTATCCTCTTGCTTGCATGGTTTCTAGTGAGATATTCAATGTAATTTTTAATTTTCCTTTTTCTGTGCTAATGTGTTTTATTTTTCCCTTGTTTCTTTAAATATTTTATCTTTGGTTTTCTACAGTTTGAACCTGTTATCCCTAGGTGTAGAATTTTCAGTGTTTCTGCTGAATGATGTTCTCTGAGTTTCCTGATTGAGTGGTATGATGCCTACAATTATTTTGGAAAATTCTTGTTTTTTTATATTTTAAATAGTTTTTATACTCTTTGTGTATTCTCTTCCTTCTTCCCCTAGTACTCCAGTCTCCCATATGATACACACTTTGAAACTGTCCCATAGTTCCTGGATATTCTGTTATTCCTTATGGTTATTATTTCATATTTTTATTTTAGTTCGAGAAGTTTATATTGACTTATCTTCAAGCTCACTAATTCTTTCCTCAGCTATAACCAGTCTATTGGTGTGCTCGTTCTTTACTCTCTTAATTTACAACATTCAAATGTTTTAGTGTTCTCATCTTTCTACTTATTTTACTCATTTGTTATTTCATTTTTTGCTGTTAGAGTCTTTAATATATTAATCATACTAATTTTAAATTTTCTGATAATTTCAGCATTTCTGTTTGCTTCTCTTATTTGTTTTATCTCTAGACTGTGCTTTCTCTTGTCTTTTAGTGTACCTGGTAACTTTTCATTGAAGTTCAAACACAATGTATCAGATAATAGAATCTGAGGTATTACTATTTCACTGGGGTAAAGTTTTACACTGTGGCTAGTAGTTAGGCTGTGTATAATTTTTGGTGTAGCTATAGATCCCAAAGGTCTCAAATTCCTGTGGGGTCTTTGTTTCTGTTTCCCCATTGACACTGGGCTTTTCTATACTTTTCCTCAGAGACAGTTGGCACTTTGCAGCTTTTTTGGCCATGGTCCACTGTTACTGCACTAGAGCTCTGTTTGTGTAGTGGTGTGGTGTAGGAAAGTGGAAGCATTTTGTTATCTCTTGAGGAAATTTTAATCTTTCCTTGGGTCCCGTCTCTAGGCTGTAACTGTCAAAACTATATCTTAGCTCCTACCTCTCCAGCAATCCTGCTCCTGGTAAGTGTATCACAGATTTAACTTTGAACTTGCCTGACTCTCCAGATTTTGGTTTGACAATGTGTTCTGGGACCTCATTTCTCTGAGTAATCTAATAAAAGTTTTTTATATTCAGTTCAACCTTTTCTTTGTTTTTTACTTTATTTATTTCTTATTATTTTAAAGATGTGAGGTACGATTCAGGATTAGGTATACAAGTGGTCCTCGTACAGGTAAAGTTTGAGCCTCCCTTTGATTCCCACTTCACCTGGTCTGAGATCAGGTACCCTCATTGATGTTGTGTCATCCCCACCCCTGGCAGTATCCTGCGATTGCCAATCCCTTTCTTATAGTATTATAGTAAATGTTCAGGGTTCGCTTATGAGTGAGAGGATGTGGTACTTAGTTCTTTATTTCTGTGATACATCACTGAGTATTATAGACTCTAAATCTATCCAAATTGCTGCAAAGTCCATATTTTTGGCCCTCTTTATGGCTGCATAATATTCCATAATGTATATGACTTTTTCTTATTGTAAGAATAGGAATGACAACTTTCATGCTCTCTACATTCCAGAACTGAAACAGGGTGTTCTAATTAATCCTGTTTTTATCTAAGAATTAATTGTAACTTTCCCATGCACTGTAGCACATTCTAAATTTACTAGATAACTCTATAAGAAAGGAAATATAACACAGTGTCTCATAACTTCACTTTCTGAGAATACCTGAAAACCTTCACCTTGCCTTCTGATAATAGAAATGTGATTTTATCTGTATTAAGTTAATGTGTCTTTGGAAGAATAAAATAATCATTCATAAAACTGAGAACTAGATGTAAAGATGCCATGTTTAAAATGGATGTGTAATGTAAACTCGGGCAGCCCAATATTACCTAGGAAAGAATAGGAAAGACTACTAGGGACAAACTCAGGGACTAGAAAGATTTGGATATGGTGGCATGTGCCTGTCATCCCAGCTACTTGGAAGGCTGATGTGAAAGGATCTCCTGAGCTCAGAAGGTTGAGGCTGTGGTCGCCATGAGACCACAGTGTACAGCAGACACTGGAGAGAAAGTAGCTTGGTTACATGGAAGACCAGCTCTTGTAAAAGTCAAATCAAATAGGAATGGCAGTCCAGCCAGTGTTAGAGATTCCAGTAAAATTTAACATATTGTGAGTGAAGTTTTTTGGGCAACAGGTGATCTTCACAAAAGCATTAGGGAAGTCCAGCCACGGGGCTTCATATAGATTATGATTCAGACATAGAGTTCGCTCTGGGGTAGGGGCAATGGTAGTGGCAAATGGAAAAGGATTTACTTAGGATGAAGTAAAACTAAATCATAAAAAGACATGGAGACAAAAAATGTCTAAGTCAGGACAAGAAGGCAGAACTCAGATTATTACAATTGGATAAACAGGCATGGTTCCACTGAAATCAAACTGTATACCGTGGGGTTAGATATAAAAAAATCTTCCACATATGGTAAAAATTAATCCTTGAAACAGTCGTGAGACTCATAATTGTAGATCACATGGCCCTAGGCGTGAAAAGAAAAAGATGATGGAGGATGAGGTATAGTGTCTCACAACAAATAGGAAATCATAATACTGTGTCTTCTTCTGTTTCAGCTCCTGAGAGAGAGAGAGGTAAACTTTTCCTAACATAATTTTGTCATTTAATGTGTCTTTTGGCTATTTGCACTATGTTTTAATATTATTTAGCAAGCTACTTTACTGAAAAGACGGCTATATATTCCCCAAAGTCACAGAAGCTCATAAACTCACAACTTCATATAACGATCTGCTTTTTTTTCTTTTGTGTATGTGTGTGTATGTGTTTTTTTTTTTTTTTACTAAAAAACTTGCAGTGTCATATGCACAAACTCTAAAACTGTAGAGCTTAATTTTTTTTTTTTTGAGTTGTAGTCTCACTCTGCTGCCCAGGCTGGAGCGCGGTGGCTCTCTCATGGGACCACAGCCTCAATGTTCTGAGCTCAGGAGATCCTTTCACATCAGCCTTCCAAGTTGCTGGGATGACAGGCACATGCCACCATATTCAGCTAATTTTTCTTGATTTGTTGAAGAGTCGAGGTCTCACCAAGTTGCCCAGGCTGATCTCAAACTCCTGGGTTCAGGCAATCCTTTGGCCTTGGCCTCTCAAAGTACTGGGATTACAGGCATGAGCCACAATGACTGGCTATTTTTTCTTTTTTTCTTTAATGATCTTACTCTGTCACCTGGGCTGGAATGTAGTGATGTGATCATGGCTCACGGTAACCTAGAACTCCTGGGCTAAAGAGATCTTTCTGCCTCAGCCTCCAGAGTAGCTGGGACTATAGGTACATATCACCACACCCAGCTAATTATTATTTAAAAAAAAACAAAAACAACTTTTGTGAAGACAGAGTTTTGCTCTGTTGCCTAGGCTTGTCTTGAACTCCTGGTTTCAAGTGATTCTCCCAGTTCAGCCTTCCAAAGTGCTGGGATTAAGGAGTGAATCACCATGCTGGGCAAGTAAAGCTTAATATTTGACAAAGTGAAACATTTTACAACTTAAAGTTTTTAAAATTCATTTTGTAGGAAATTTATTGAAGAGTTAAAGTTAGAAAGTATCCTGATTTCACTATAGAATGAAAAAAGGCTTACCAATTATAACTCTTACTGGCAGAAATCTTACAGAAAAACACTAATAAATATGATAGCATAAATACTTTTAAAACCTGTATATCTCTGCAAAAATAACCATGAACAAGACAAAAAGTAAATGAAAATCAGATTTTATTTCAACTTATATAACAAAAGTATTTATAATTTTTACAACTTATAAAACTTATAAAAGTGTTATAAATAGAAACAATAAGCTGATGCAAGAATAAAATAAGCCACTAAGAAAAAATAGAGATACTGAGTAAACATTTGGGTATTGGTTTAAAAAAAATACAGTACAATCTCACTAGTAGCAAAAAAATGAAAATAAATGATCAGATAATTTTTAGTAAAATATTTTCAATAAAACACTTAATACTTGTGACAATAAGGGAAAATTGGCACCTAAATGCAGTATTTATGATGCAAATTGGCACTGATTTTCTGGAAGATAGTTAATAGTGTAAATCAAATAATCTTCAAAAGTGGAAATCCTTAGAAACAGTAATCCTGGGCCAGGCAATCCCAGCACTTTGGGAGACCAAGGTGAGAGAAATGCCTGAGTTCAGGAGGTCGAGAACAGCCTGGGCAACACGGCAAGACTTCATCACTACAATAAAAAAATAATTTTTTAAAAAATTAGTCAGGCATGGTGGTACATGCCTGTAGACCCAGCTACTCAAGGCTGAGGAGGATGACCTGAGCCCAGCTGGTCGAGGTTTCAGTAGCTGTGGTTGTGCCACTGCCCTCCAGTCTCAGTGACAGAGTGAAACTCCAACTCAAATAAATAAATAAGTAAATGGAATCTACTTCTTATGGAGGATCTAAGCTAAAAAAAAAGAAAGAGAAAGAGAAACAGCAATTCTACTTTCAGGTTCTTATCCCAAAGAAATAGTTAGATGAATGCATAATTATATATTGAATTGCATCAGCATAATGGTTACCATTTATGATGTATGTTCTGCATTCCAAGAACACTGCCAGATACTTCACAAATAGCATTTAAGTTCATCTTCATGCAGTCCTTGGAATGTTATCCCTGTTTGCACATGAAGGAATCAAAGGCTGCAGGCAGTTGTGAAACTTGTTCAAGTTCTCACAGCTATTTACAGACTGAAGTTGGGATTTGCATCAGAGTCTACACAAACCATGTACCTAGAGGTCATGCCATAATGCCTTACTTTACAGATGTTCACTGCACTGATATTTAAAAATAGCTAAAGCATAAGGAAGCAGAAGGAAAAAACAAAGCTAAAGGCGGTAGGGCATCTATTAGCGATTTCATGAAGAATCCATGCAATTCTGCAGCATGCACCCATTAAGAATGATGTTATAGACATATTCATTAATCAGAGAGGCTGTTCCTAATACACATGGAACAATAAACAAAAATGTTGTGCTTGGATAGATATATAAATAGACATGTTTAAAATTCTATACAGTATATATAATTGTATAGTTTTTGTTATTTTGTATCTCTCTCAAAAATATACTACTTATATAATTAAAATATTAAAGTTTAGTTAAAGTCAATAAAATATTGAACTGTAGAATAAAGATTCAAGAATCAGAGACCCTGGGAGTTTTGTGCTGTTTGATATCTATAGATAGGTGAACTCACCTATCTATAGAGCTCCCACATCACTAGTGGATTTTAGTTTTATGTCTCCCAAAATTTGGGAGGCAGGTAAATGGCATCTCAACTTGTAATTTCTATCAGTGCTTCTGAATTTAAATATCCCCCAATTATCTTTTACTTATACAAAAATCTAGCTTAAAATGTAGAAAATAAATTTACCATTAAGTTGGAAAATATTTACAGTAAATCATTGAGTAGCAAGTCACTGACCAATTTATGTCATATCTCAGTGTCCTGGAGGAGTGAAGGGAGCCATGACCTTCTGCACATCTCTCTAAATGCTTCTTGTCTGTGCCACTGTGAGCTTTTAATAACCACACTGAGGAGGGGAAGAACATGTCACTAATGTCCTTTGTGTATTTGTTCCTTGGGAAGGGATTTCAGAGCAGACAAGTGAAAGTGGTGATTTACTGTCCATTAAAAGGTGCTAATAAGCAGAAAGAAAAAAGCTGCTGTCCAGCGCCTGCCCTGGCCCCTCAGCCCCGGCTCTCTGCATTGTGTAGGTGCTGGGAGCTAATGAACCTTTTTATATTGCTAGTCATAAAAAGGGCCAATGGCTCTCCATACAGTAATGGACTCCTCAGTGAAACCTGCCTAATAGGCTTCAGGAGGAACTATGAAAAAATCAATTGCCTCATTGAGGTCAGACTCACATAGCTTTGCAGCAGAATAATCTAGTCGAGGTCAATCCACTGCTATTTCATGAAAATTAAAAATTGGCTTTGAAATTGTGTGTTCCCTTCAATTTTAAAAGGGAAAGAACTATATTTCCCACTTGATCAGTCACAGTTGTCTATATCACAAGTCAAAACAGCAACAAAAAAGACAGCAAAATTAAATAAGGAACTTAATGATTATTTTGTTCCCATCTGTACAAAAACAATGATGATTTATATTTGCATGGTGCTTTCAAGTTCACTGATCATTTTTTAACAGCCCTGTGAGGTTGGCATTCTTATCATAGTTTCATACATGAAGCCCCATTAGTCAGCCAGGTCAGAACCTAGATTTAAACTCAGATCTGTTACTTCCAACTGCAGTGCGTAGTCTGTATCTCTTCTCTCCATTTTTCTCTTCCTCCTATTTCAAGCAGATGGTGAGACAATATGTTCCTTTGTCTCAGTGAATGTTTATGGCAGGAAGGAGAGATTAGTGCTTGGAATCAAAGTCGGTCTGTTTCTTTCTTTCTTTCTCTTTCTTTCTTTCTTACTTTCTTTCTTTCTTTCTTTCTTTCTTTCTTTCTTTCTTTCTTTCTTTCTTTCTATTTCTTTCCTCCCTCCCTCCTTCCCTCTTTCTTTTGCTCTTTTTTTTTCTTTCTTTCTCTTTCTTTTATCCCTTCCCTCCCTCTTTCCCTTCCTTCTTTCCTTCCACTTTTTTTTACAGTCTAAATCTCTTAAAGAGATAATTCTGTGTCCCAGAGAGAGAAGAAGTCAGAAACAACATTGAAAGATAAAGAAAGAGAAGAAGAAAGGAAGGAATGAAGGGGGAAGGGGGGAGGGAGGGAGGGAGGGAGGGAGAGAGAGAGAGAGAGAGAGAGAGAGAGAGAGAGAGAGAAAGAGAAGGGGGAGCAAAGACAGAGAGAGGCAAAAACAGAGAAGAGATGTGATCCACAAACCTGCTCATTACAGTGATCTCAAGGGACTGTTTAGAATGCACACAGGTCAAACGATTCTCTGTAGACCAACGCTGGTAAGCTCAGTGGAGAGCGCTTGCTGTGTACTGGCCTCATGTGCATGCCTTACATACCTTCTGGGAGGATAATCACACCTTTCTCACAAGGTTTCTGGTTTCTGTGCTTGTCCCTACTTTTGGAAGAAGTAATTGAAGCCAGGAGAGTAACCTGTTCAAGTTTATAAGGAAAGTCAGTCCTCTGGACTCCAAAGGTGATGCCTTTAACAACGTTTTCAGGAGAGACCTGAGATGCTAGTAGGATGATCTTTGAGTATTATAATCTTACGCTCTCACTGAAAAATAAATTCCTGCCTTTGAGGTGAATGTTTTGACATCCTGGTTATTCTTGATAAGTTGACCATAACATCCCATGAAAAAATGCCCTGATGTTACAGAAAGAAAAAAAAGATCGAAACGAAGGATGGAAGGAGTTCTGGAGAGAGAAAGAGAGAGAGAGAGAAGGAGAGAGAAATTTACAAGACACCTTCCCCAAACCTAAGACAAGAGAAGAAAAATCCACAGGCCAGAGGGAAGACCACTGTGCTGCAGATGGACCTGGGCTGGGAAGGAACATAACCATTAGAAGTCCTGTTGCCAACCCGAATGGAAAGGCCTCAGGTGATTCTGGAATAAAACGAGGGGAGTGAAGTTCTCTCTATGGAGAAGCCATGGTTGAAAGTTATATTGTTAGTTCCTTTTTTTTTTACTCTGACACTTAAATAAAGATAGATATAAGCACAACATTGTAAATATAAAAGTAAAGGTTAATTAAGTACAGAATGTCTTTTCTTTTAAATACAACAGAAAAAAGAAGTATTTATACACAAATACTCTATATTTATTTATTAATATTTATATATAAATCTATTTTCTATAATATTTATACATAAATACTAGTATACATAAACATATTACTTATATATAAACATGATATTAATATTACAGCATTATTTTAAATATTATATCTGTGGATCTAAAAGACAGGAAGTGAAAGGAACAGCAATGGGCCTTTAAAGAGAAAAAGCAGGAGACCACATGGCAAGAATGAGCGGAAGAGAATTGTTTAAATCCTGTAATTTAGACAATGGGAGTTAAATCAGATTTCCAAAAAATATAGCTGTTTTGTGTTCATAAAAAGAGTCATTTAAAGCAAGATGGGTAAAGGTTAAGAATGAAAGTCTGGGCAAAGATACCTCAAGCAGGAAGACAGAGCAACAAAGAAGAGAGAGAAAAATTAATGTTAGGCAATACAGGTGCTGGGGTTTGATGTATCCCTCCCAAATGCAGGTGTTGCCAGTGTGATATTATTAGGAGGTGGGGCCTTTAAGAGATGATTAGGGCCGTATGTGCTCCTCCCTCTTGAATGAGATTAAGGCCCTTATAACAGAGTCTTTACTCAGCATTCTGCCTGCTTGCCTGTCAGTCCTTGCCATCTGAGGATATAGTGTTCCTCCTCTCCAGAGGCTACAGACCTCACCAGACATCCAAACCAGCCAGCACCTTGATCTTTGATGTTCCAGCCTGCAGAAGTATGAGAAATCATTTCTGTTCTTTGTCAATTACCCAGCCTATGGTATTCTGTTATAGAAGCATAAAAAGGACTTAGAAATGCTTGTGATAGTTGACTTAGAGTGTCAATGTGACTGGATCAAAGGGCACCCAGATAGGTAAGGCAATATTCTCAGCGCTTCAGTAGGCATGGACCCCATCCCTCTTCTGCTGAAGGGGAGACCAGGTGACTTGGCATTTGACTAAAATTACTGGGCTGTCTGTGAGGGTCTTTCCAGAGGAGAGCAGCCTGTGAGTTGGATGACTAAGTGGGAAAAATCTGCCCTCAGGGTGGATGAACACCATCCAATCAGCCAGGGCCGAGATGGAACAAAAAGATGAAAGAAGTGTGAATTCCTGCTTTCTCTTCCCAGAGCTGGGACACCACTCTTCTTCTCTTGCCCTTGGACATCAAAATTCCAGGTACTGCAGCCTTTGGACTCTGGAACCTGCACAAGCAGACCCCTGGGCTCTTGGGCCTTCAGGCTCAGACTAAGAGTTATACTACTGGCTTTCTTGGTTCTGAAGCCATTGGACTTGGGAGTGGGCCAGGCTACCAGCCTCCCTGATTCTCCAGGTTACAGAGAGCCTAGCGTGGGACTTCTCAGCTTCTATAACCTAGTAAGCTGATTCTCCTAATAAATTCCTTCTCATATATCCTATCAGTTTCATCTCTCTGGAGACTCCTGACTAAAATAATAGGCTTCTCTGTGCTTGTATACTGGTTGATCTCATTTATTCTCAAAGTTTCACATACCATTAGGAGGCCAATGACTCACATTTTTACCCCATCCAGACCTGCACCTGCACATGTAACAGCCTTCTTGATGTGACACAGACACTTGGCAGTCTCATGGGAACCTCAATCTCAACCCATGCAAAACCACACACTTGATTTTGTCCCTTCAACCCTCTCTCCCTCCAGTGCTTCCCATGTTGTCATTCAACACACAGACATGCACACACAGTATTTCTTTTTTTTCCAGACAGAAAGTGAGAACCAACTATGTGGCGTTCATACAATTTACATTTTTGTGGGGGAAGATAGATAACAAAAGAACGAACAAATTAATCAGACAACTTCAGATAATGATAAAACAAGAGTGTCGGGAAGGTCAGCACCAAACTACAATAAACACATTGTGCGTCTTTCTTTCGTTTTCTAATGATTCTTCTGGAATAGATTTGCCTCGGTGGCATTGGCATGTCAAAGCGAGCTTGGATTTGTTGCCTAGGAAGGCCTCTCCCAGGAAGGTGAATGTGGGCTGCTGAGAGAGGAGATGGTCATTCCATGAGGTAAGAGGACAGCATGCAGAGGAAAGGAAATGGCCGATACAAAGGCCAAAAAGTGGGAGTGAGCTGGGCATGGACACAGAGTAGGAGGAAGGTTAGTTGGAGATGAGGTCAGAGAGTTAGGAAAGCAAGGTCTTGCTGGCTTGAAACCCATGTGTATCAGTCAGAACAGGCTAGGTGAGGTGGCAATAACAAACAATCCCAAAAGTTCAGTGGTTTAAAACAATAAAGATGATTTTCCTATTCACTCCTTAAGTTCATTGAGCATTGACTAGGGACTCCATGTTATTGTGCTCACCCTGGGATCCATGTTGACAGGTGGCCACTCCTGTTGGCATAGACAAGACAAAACAAGGCAAATCCTGCACTGTCTCTGGAATCTTTCACCCTGAAGTGACACACATCACCTCTACCCCACATTTCATTGGCCCCTAAGTCCCACGGTTCAGTCTGCCTGAAGTGTCAGGGAGGCTTAGCCCTGCTTTGGAGGAAGGAGAGCCACACGGCTGGTGGACAGCCCCACTGACCACCACACAAAGGCAAAGATGTTGAGTTTCATTCTAAATGCAGTAGGAAGACATTGGGGTATATTAGGCTGGCAATCAGCACGATCTGATCTGGGTTTGTAAAAAAACTCACTCTGCATAAAGACGGGTTGTGAGGAGGGTGGGATGGGAGGGGGCCAAGAGGAAGCAAGAGGCGGGTTAGGAGGCTGCTGCATGATCCAGGGAAGAGACGGTGCTGGCACAGTCTGAGGTGGTAGCCAAGAAGGGCAGCAAATGGTGCCATCATCGAACCAGAATCCAGAAACCTGGAGTGCATCCTTGCCAACCCCCCTCTCACCGCCTCCACCATCTGATCCACTCACAAGCCAAACTGATTCTACCCCCGAAACAGTTCAAATCTGTCGAATCTTGTCTCACCATGACAGCTCCAGCTTTTCTCTCCTGGTCTCTTGCCAAGGTCCCCTGAGTGGTCTTTGAGACCCATTTCCCTGGTGTACTCGAGTCGTCTGAGGCGAGATATCCCCTGTTACTCTCTCTTACTCATACCCCCTTATTGGATCCCCATTGCCCCCTAGGATAAACTCCCAGATCTTCAACTTGAAATCTTCTCCCAAACGCACCCCACCCCCAGGCGCCAGCCTTCTTGATGTGCCAGGTGGGCTCTGTGCTGCAGGTCATTCATGCAGGCTCTTGCTTCTGATTGCACAGCCCCTCTCCCCTCCCTGCCCAGACACACACACACACACACACACACACACACAAGCAAGCACACTCCTGCCTACCATCCTGGCTGAAATGTCATTGTTTCAGAGAACACTTCTCTGATCATCCTTTCTCAGAAGTTTAAATCAGACCCTCTATGCTTTTAGAGAATCCTAGGCCTTTCCTTCACAGGAGTGACTGTCACTTATAACTCTGAGAGTGTGTGTGCCTATGTGTGCATGTTTGTGTATAATATTACTCTGTGTGCGTGCACATGTCTGTGTGCATGCATGTCATTGTCTGACCTGTGGGCATGTGCACCCTGGGAGAGCAGAGCATGTGTGTTTTGCTCACCACTCAGTCACCAGTACTGAGTGTTGTGCCAAGTACAGAGTTGGCATTCAAGGTTTGTAGAATAAATAAATAAATGAAATAAATAGCCAAAACAATTATATTTCTAAACAGATTATACAGAGTATGCCCAACAAATCAGATAAATATAGTTGTATATAAAATAGAAGATAACTAAGTAAATGGGACCCTGGTAGCACCTTCTAAGCCCCCTTCCCAAGAAATAGGAAAGAGTCAATTTATTTGCTGTTAAAACCCTTACCAGCCATTCTAGTTCTTCTTGCTACATTTACTCTGTGTCTCAACTTTAGACAAACAAGAAATGGGAAAGTGACTTAGATCAGGCTTGTTCAGGGGCCATCTCTGAAGGAAAATTCTAGTTGCCCTCCCCAGTTATGAATTATCTCACAAACCAGAGGGCAGGTGCCTAGACCACCCAGGTCTTCAGCGTGGCCCGCACCAGGCAGGACGTGGCTTGGCCACATGACTAGGGCATCTGGCAACACGAGCCCTGGGCCATCTCCCTGTCAACCCAAGTTCATACCTATGAGAAGACAAGATGGCCTGGGGTGGATCAGAGTAGTCTGGAGTGTGCCCTGCCACATTTATTAATAGAGCGGCTGTGAAACCTTTTGGGCTGAAAAAAGAACAACACAGTGACTCAGGTGCAAAATACCCATATCAGCTGGTGCTGAGTTGGCCCAGATCTGCAAAGGAAGGGACTGGAAATGCCCCGAACTGATGATCATAGGTCCGAGACAACATTTGTACATGCTACCCTGGGCCAGTCCACGGTCACTGTGAGTGGAGCTCAGCCTTGGCTGCCGCAACAGGCTGGTCAAGAAAACAGAAGGGTGAGTCCACAGTGCAGGTGAGGTCAGCCTGCAGGGAGGCAGGGGCCCTGGATGTCAGGGCAGGAGTTCCTATCAACAGGCTCAGTGGGCCCTGTTGATTCCCCCTGCCTGGCTCTTTCTCTATTTATAAGGTCACAAATCCCATCATGAGAGTCCCACCCTCATGGCCTCATTTAACCCTAATCACCTCCCAGAGGTTCCATCTCCAAATACTACCACACTGGGGGGTAGGGCTTCAAAATATGAAGTCTGGTGAGACACAAACATTCCATTTATTGCACCCCGTTATTAATGTTCAGCTGGTGGAGAGAGGAGTTAGCATTATTTAAAATGCTTAGATGAACATAAATGCTTGCCAAGATTTCTGATTATTTATTTTACTTTTTACAACTTTATTGAGGTATCACTGGCAGTTAATGGACTGCACATACTTAACATGCAGTTTGATAAGTTGTTTTTGTTTTTGTTTTGAGTTGGGTTCTTACTCTGATACCCAGGCTGGAGTGCAATGGCACGATCATGGCTCACTACAGCCTCAACCTCCTGGGCTCAGGTGATCCTCTAGCCTCAGTGTCCGAGTAGCTGTGATACAGGTATGCGCCACCACACCTGGCTAATTTTTTTTTTTTTTGTAGTGACAAGTTCTCACCATGTTGCCCAGGTTGGTCTTGAACTCCTGGGCTCAAACAATCCTCCCACTATGGCCTCCAAAAGTGCTGGGATTACAGGCATGAGCCACAACACCTGGCAGGTTTGATAAGTTTTAACATTTGTATATGCTGGGAGCCATCATGACACTCAAGATAATCCCTACCAGAAACTCTCTTTTGTCATTTTTCCATCTTGTCTCCAACTTGTCCCTGACCCATCCTCAGGCAACACTAACCTGCTCTTGTCACTGTGAATTAGTTTGCATTTTATAGAATTTTATAAATGGGATCATACAGTGTATGTACTCCTTTTTTACAGCTTTTTTCACTGTATAAATATTTTGAGATCCATCTATATTATCAATAATTTGTTTCTTTTATTGTTGTTTTATTCCATTGTGCAACTAACCATAATCTTTTATCCATTTCTTGGTGATGGACATTTGGATTGTTTCCAGTTTGGGGGCTTTTACAAATAAAGCTGCTATTGAACGGTTGTGCACAAGCCTTTGTACAGACATGTTCTTTTTTTTCTTTTCTACCTAGAAGTAGAATGGCTGGGTTATATGGAAGGTGTATGTCTAACATTTTCAGAAATTGCCAAACTGTTTCCAAAGCATTTGTACCATTTCTGCTTTCTCTCCAGCAGGGGGTGAGAGCTCTGACTTCCCTACATCCCAACCATTACTTGATATGGCTAATGTTTTTCAGCCTACTCAGGCAGGTGGTGATGCAGTGGTTTCTCGCTGTGGTTTTAATTTGCATTCCCCATGAGCTGAGTTCTTAGCTACTACTGGGCTGTGCTTCTCCAAGTCTCAGTCTCCTCCAGAATCTATGAGACTTTTTTTGCCTGCCTCACAGGGGTGGTGAGGTGTGAGTGAAGTACTGATAAATTTTCTGTCCCATCTAATCATTCACTCTCCCAAGTGCATTTGAATTTTAGTCAAGCCATCTTGGAGAGGGAAAGAGGACTGGGCCTCCCTGGCTTTTGAAAAAAATAAATATGATACATCAATCATTGTTTATGGCAAGACAACCCACAAAAGAAGTCACAGGAAATTTGCAATATTGAGACTGAAAAAATTCTCAAGATTCCAGGACACAAGCCATTGCTTCCTTGTGACCATTTCTGCTACTCAACCAAACTCACATATTCAGGAAAACAAAGGGGAACACATTACCTCCTGGTTGTTCCTCACTCCAAAGCCAAAAATGTCAGAGCCCTACCCTTGGGGACAGTGTGACCCAGGGAAAAGCAAACACCTACTGCGGGCACAGGACACGGTAAGCCCTTGGAAGTGCTGTGCCTTAAATTGAGAGGGTCAGGAAAGGCTTCGGGGGTAGAAAATTCTTGAAGAAAGGGTAGAAGCAAAGATAGAGAAGCAGGGCATTCCTGGGAGAGACAGTATGTGCAAAGGCCAGGAGGCCAGGGTGTGTGGGGGCATCGTTGAAGCATTCAAGCACCCTGTTGGGGGGGAGCTGGGAGACAAGGCAGATTATGAAGAGACAGCGGACAATACTAATCCTAGCTTTTCATCTTACAGGCTGATGGAGCATTTTTGAGAATTTTGACCATGTTTCAGGAAGATGAGAGTGGCATCAGTTTGTAGGATGGGAGAAGGGGATGGCACCAGGGTGTGAGTGACCAGTTGCATAGTCTAACCCCTGGTCACATGCAGGGCACCGGGACTGCTGCAATTCCAGGGGAGAGGATTTTGTGGGCCTGAGTCAAGTCATTTATGGTGGAGAGGGAGAGAAAGCAGCTATTCGAGTTCTGGGAGAGAGAGCTGATGACACTGGTGACTGATCCCATGAGAAGACAAAAGGATCAGTTTTTGCTTCGAATGGCTAGACATGCACAGAGATGAGAAATGCAGAGGTCAGGAAAGACTATTGTTGGGGAAGAGGAGATGAGTCTGGGTTTGGGAGTATATACATTGGGAGGCACCCAGAGAGGTATCCCTTAGACAACGGCATGGGGTCTGGAGCTCAGAGCAGTTAGGACTGTCGAGAGTCACAGTGCATGTGAGAACAGTGACGGCAAGAGTGAGGATGAGCTTGCCTGGGGAGTGTGCAGCAAAACCACCACAGTTAGCAAAAAGTCAGAGAAAGAGGAGCCGCCCGAGGACTTCAGGAGTCATGGGTGGGAGTGATAAAAAGGGAAAAGACCACCAAATTCCAGTCAACATCAAGGAAACAAGGGGTTTAAGAAAAAAAATATCAGCAGGTGCAGTGGTTTATAATCCCAGCACTTTGGGAGGCTGAGGCAGGAGGATTGCTTGAGGTCAGGAGTTCAAGATCAGTCTGGACAACACAGAAAAGTTTTTTTTTAAATATTAAAATTAGCCAGGAGTGGTGGTATTGTGCCTGTAGCTACTCGAGAGACTGAGAAAGGAGGATCCCTTGAGCCCCAGAGTTTGAATATGCAGTGAGCTATGATAGCACCCCTGTACTCCAGACTGGGCAACAGAGCAAGACCCTGTCTCTACAAACAAAAAGCTTAAAAAAAATATGTGAGCCATAAATGGATGGAAACACAGATAGGAGAGTCAAGACTGGAGCTGTGAGCCCACAGCAGCCAGGAAGGAAGCCCTAGGAAGTCGGGTCTAATAATCCAAGGAGGCTGGAGAGCAGAGGCAGGCCCTGTCCATGAGACCAAGGTCTATGATTATATTCTCTCATCCATGGAAGAAAACCCAAATGCTCTGCTGACCTACGATGGCAGTCAGAAAGCAGATGCTTGTCTTTGACAAAGAGAGAAAGCAGACAAACACCAGCAGAGCAAGATCTGGAGGTGTGTGACCTCTGACTTCTCCACATCCCTGCCACTACTTGATATGGCTAGTGTTTTTCAGCATAATCATGTGGGTGGCCATGTAGCTTTAAATTGCTGTGTTTCATTATCCGTGTTTCCGTCCACTTATGGCTCACACATTTTCTTAAACAATAGTTTCAGCATCGGAGCTGACATGTACTCTTGGGATGAGAACCCTGAGCTGCTAATATGAGCTCTTCCTCTGAGTTGTGATCTGACTAAGAATGCCATGAAATGGAAAAACAGGGAAGAGCGATGTCTGATGAAGGGAAAATACAACCCCTATGCCAAGTGAGCACACAAGTGGACATTACAGAACACCTCAGAAACCAGGTGCCTCGGAAGAAAGACACACAGTTAAGAAATTGGAGAATACACTCCTGGAAAAAGAGTAGAAAAATAGAGAAAACTGAAAAGGATTTTAAAAGTGTATGTTTAAAATCCTCAGGAAAGTAAAAGAAGTGATAACAATTGTAAACAAGAGCAGGGAGTTATGAAACAAAAAAGGCAGTTAGGAGTCAAGAACAATATGAATAAAATCAATTTCAAAATTCAGAAAAGAAAATAGTTTTGAAATAAAAGCCTGATTAAAATTCGGAAAAGAAAATAGTTTTGAAATAAAAGCCTGATTAACTGAAATAAACAATAAGCTGGAAAACATTTGATAAGCAAATTTGTAAGATAGAATTAAGGATATAAATTAAAATGCAGCACTAAGAGATAAAGAGATAGAAATATGAAAGAGAAGTAAAGCAATATGGAGAAGATATTGAAAATCTCCAAAAATAACAAATACAATAGAAAAGAGGCAAAGTTGAGTAAGATCATGGCTAATGATATTCAGAAGGGAAGGAAAACATGAGTTCCTCAGACTGAAAGAACACACTGAGGGCTAAGTAGGATACACATACAAACTAAATTCCATAGTCAAATGTATCACAGTGAAACCACAGATCTGGGATGATAAACAAAATTTTCAAACTACTAGAAAGAAAATATATTTCATCCCTAGGAATGACTACCAGACATTTGATCTTAAAGAATGACTATCAGATGGGCAGCATCTTCATCGTCACAAAAAGAGGTCAGGGAATAATGGAGCAATTTAAGGGAAAATTACTAGCTATGCAATATTCTATGCTTAACTGAAACATCTTTTAAGAGTTATGGTTCTCTATAAATATTTCTAGATGTATAAGGACTACTATTCTGATTATCTGGTCAAGGTGGCAAGATGAACAGATATCAAACATCATAAATGAGAGGAGAATTTGAAGGAAAGTTTTAAAGTTCTTGATTTTGATCTGGGTGGTGAATTCAACACTACCCACGTGTACGTATATTTGTTGTAGTTTTCTTTCTTTCTTTTTTTTTTTTTTAACTAGGTTCTTTGTCTTGCTCAGGAGTGCTTGATTAAATTTACATGTTGGCTTTAGGAAAATATATGGCATTGGAGCATATATTTCCTACTGTGGCTCTTCTAATAATGTGAGCCTTGCAATGCCAAAACAAAACTGCTCTCTAGGTTGCCTTTTCTTCTTAAAGTGCTTTAAATTGGATGTGTGTGTGTGTGTGTGTGTCTGTGTGTCTGTGTGTGTGTGTCTGTGTGTTTCCTTTTGGCAATGCCAAGATCAAGCCTGTAATCATATTCGTTCTGCACATGGCAATAAACATTCAATGAAAGTTCCCAGCTCCCAAGATCAAAATCCACTCGCTAATGTATGGAGCTGACATAATTACCTACCCTGGAACACTGGTATACAGCAAATTACAGTTAAATTACCCACAGGAGGGCGCTCCTGATATTCCAAATGCAAAAAGAGAAGCTTGGTTAGAAGTATAAGGAAATAATTTAGGGGGAGAAATGGACTGAACCTTCACAGTTAAAACAACATCTCAATAAAATAATGAGGTTCAATAGAGTGTCCCACCTGATACAAATTAACCTTCAGCTTTGTGTTGCTGTACACATCTACAGCAACACACGAAGCACATTGGTACAATAGAACAAATGTATTTTTCTGCAAAGTAATGGTCTTAAAGTAAATGGAACGATTTCAACACAAAAATCAGCAGCAAATGCCTGGTTTTCTGACATTTCATTTGCCCAATTTCACTTAAACAGCCTAGTAACCAAGAAAAGACACCCGGGAAGATAAGAAATGGTAAAGATTAGTTATTTTCTCCTCTCTCTTTCTGGCCCGCCTAAGGATGTTAATAGGGCTATAAATAAAAACTGCTATTACATTTCAATCTCAGCCTCCTCTATCTTGAAGTCTGAAGTTACAAGAAACACAAACACACACAGAGAGAGAAAGGTAAGGGTTCAATACAGTATTCTATTTATTATAGGGAAGCTGAATTGGAGGATGTAATTTGGATTCACCACCCAAATGGGGACCTCTCTACTCCAAACTGCACATTTGGGGTCTGCAGACTTGTTTCCTTATATTTATAGTGAAAGAGCATGGGCTTTACTCATTAACAGGCAGATCCAGGTAGGAGCACAAACCAGTATCTAGACCCAGCCAGAACAACTATCCTCACTCCAATTCCTCCAAATGGGGATAAGTCCCTCCAGAAGTCCGAAGAGGAAGAAGGAAGCCACCTCTTCAATACTTGCTCGGTTGAGCAGACATGTTGTTAAAAGTGACAATCTTATGGGCCAAGGAGGAAACAAGAGTATTTCACCTATCTCATCTGTGAATTGGCCGGACAGCTTTACCTACATTGTCCTGATGCTTTAGATGTGGCAAAAAGTTTTGATTTTTGCTCAGATTATTTTTCCTAGTCCTAACTTATTTGACCACTGCTCTATAATGCCACACTAACAACAACGATAATACATATCCACAGCTTTCCGCAAAGACTTGGCATAGCAAACTTGTGTAGTACTTTTACTCTTTTTTTTTTAAACAAAATTCCCTCCCTTTTCTAAACTATTATTAATAGTGAAAGAAGTCAAGGTAGGAGAACAGAGAAGTCAGAGGAAGTGGTCAGCCCATCCCTTTGATCCTTCTCAACCAGGGAACAGAACAATGACAGTGCCGGAAGGAACCACGTTCCCAGGGAACAGTGACCTAAATAATGTTGACAGCTGGTGAAAATGTAGCAGATTGGGAACATCTGAGGTTGAGATGAGTGGGATGGTTTAGTGTCTGAGTGTGGCTAAAACCAGATCTATACTGACTCCGTAATATTTCTACCTACACTACAAGGTGAGTGAAAATAACTGAAAGGAAACCTCTTTGCAGACTTTAAAAAAATCTTGGTGTGTCTCTTTTCCTTTCAAATACAAAGCTCTTAATTTTTAAGCTCTATTTCAAAATAATTATATATTCAAGAGAAGTTGCAAAAATAGTCCAGAAAGGTACTGCATACTCCTCACCCAATTTTTCCCAATGGTAACAGAACCGTGTGAACATGACTGTGGTACAATTTCAACACCAGGAAGCTGATGTTGGTACAATCCACAGACCTTATTCACCAGTTTCAAATGTACCTATTTGTGTGTGTGCGTGTGTGTGTGTGTGCATGTGTGTGCGTGCACACATGCAGTTTTGGTACCTGTGTAGATTCACGCAACCACCACCACAGTGAAGATACAGAATGTTCCATCACCACAGAGACTTCCCTTGAGTGCCCAAGTTTCTTAATGTTATAATGCTCTCCTAGTTTAGTATTAAGAATTGGTTTGGATGTAGGATGAACTCTTCTTATATAGACCTCAGGTAAAAAATCATTTGCCCTGGGACCAGCGTGCTCCTTCCACCTGAAGATGGTTTACTCTAATTCCCACCCCCCCCCCCAAAAAAATGTGAAAAAGAAATAATCAATCTTGGGAGTTTTGTTCTTACACAGGTAAGTAAGCCTCATGTATCCTTCCCACCTGGAGCAATGCCGCTTAGTTGATGGTTGTTAGGAGGTAGGGACATGGATAACTCCTCTCAACTGTTTGCCCTCTGGTACCTCAGAGACCCCTGAAACCCCACTTGGCCAGCACTCACCTCATCTTCCTTGACCCAGCCCAGGCCTCCCCAGCCTCTGCTCCCCTCTGGCCTCTACAGGTGGGTGTCGGCACCATCCACACTCTGAGCTCCCTGCTCCTCCTTCCTTTGCTGTACAACAATCCAGCCCTCTTAAGACTTTCTCCTAAATCCCATTGAATCCCTTGCAGTCTCTCCTGATCATTGTTTGGGCTTTTACACGGATCAATGTAACATCTTGTACCTGGATCAATGTGACAACCTTCCAAATGGCAGCTCTGCCTCCACCGCTGTCTTCCTGCAGCAATCCAGCCACCATGATACAGCCAGGGGCTCCTTTTAAAGGACAAATCATGTCATATCAGCCCCCTCTTTCAACTCCCTTTGTTTAATATAGTTTAACGATCCTCCTGTGGATTTTTTTTAAGAGACAGAGTCTCATTCTGTCACCCAGGCTGGAGGGCAGTGGCAGGGTCAAAGCAGGATCGACAGCCTTGAACTCCTGGGCTCAAGCAATCCTCCCGCCTCAGTCTCCTGATTGTTTAGACTACAGGTATGTGACACCATGCTGGCTAATTTCTGTATTTTTGTAGAGACAGGATCTCTCTATGTTGCCCAGACTGGTATTGAACACCAAGGTATAGACTGTGGTGGGGGATTAATAGCTACTCTCTTAAATTGGAAGCTTTGTGAGGGAAGGTCCTGTTTGTCTGGCTCTCTATTGTTTCCCCAGTGCAAAGCCCAGTGTTTGGCACATAATAAATTTTTTTTTGTTGCAATAACAAGCTAACTGCTATCAAATATGTTTGAGAAATATTGCACTAAGCAGGATTTCTCAGGGACTTTGCTACAACAAGTGAGTAGAGTGAATTTCTGAAAGGAGAATACAGAAAGGAATGTTCCCTAAACTAGTTCATCATGGAGACCTGTATCCCAGAGTGGCTCACAGGCATATTGTTATGTACTGGTTTCATCATGTGAAATGTGCTTCTTGCGGGTCATGGTCAAATTTTCATCTCTAGGGGAAAAAAAAGTCTATGAGTGTTTCTTGAGCTTCCTTCCCTCCTGGTTTCTTTCTCTTTCAATGGCTAGTTATTTGGCCCTTACATGGATTCTGGAAACTATCAAATACCCTTCCAATGCAACCCCTTTCTTGCATCAATTAATCTGAGTGTGTTGCAACCCGGAACTGTGATGTTTACATTACTCTACTTAAGTGGTTCCATGACTCGACTTTGGTGCTCCATTGAGAGAACTTCATCAGTTGCTGGTCATGGAAACCAACTCAAACCAGCTTAGACACAAAAAGACAATTTATCGGTTCATGTAATTAAAAAGTCTGGTAATATCCCCGAAATAAATCATCGTGTTTCTGTTCCTCTCTCCATTTCTCTGCCATTGTCCTCATTCCAGCTCCAGACTCATGTCCTATCAGTTTTGTGGCCTGATTCTGATAGGCAGAAAACATTTATCTCCATAGATCAGGCAGAAAGGGTCCAGGGAAGAATCTCGTTAATCAAGTGTGAGTAGAATGCTTGCCTCTAAGCCAATCATTGCCACCACAGCAATGAAGGTATACTGATTTGTCAAGTCTAATCTTGTCCCGCTGTTGTGACTTGGTGGAATGATAACCAGTCCACCCAAACCACAAAAAATGAGTTCCCCACAGGAAGGCAATTTGCTCATCAAGAGGAAGGAAGGAAGGAAGGAAGGAGAAAGACAAAAAAAGAAAGAAAGAGAAAGAAAGGAAGGAAGGAAGGAAGAAAGAAAGAGCGAGAGTGAAGAGATATTGATCAGACAAAACCAGTAGTTATCTACTGTTGTCACTAATGATGGGTCAAATGCTATGGAGGCTCAGACATTGCCCTTGAATGAATAATTCTGAAGTTCAAGAAGCAGGAGATGGTAAAAGGCACTGACCTGGACTGTTTGGATGGAAAGTCCATCCTTCCAGAGAAAATTCCATACAGTTCATGATAAGGTCCATAATTCACCAGAGATAAAATCTTAGGCAACAGCCAGGCTCGGTGGCTCAGCCTGTAATCCCGTGCCTTTGGGAGGCTGAGGTGAGTGGATTGCTTGAGCCCGCGGGTTCGAGACCCGCCTGGGCAAGGAAGACCTCATCTCTACAACAAATCAAAAAATTAGCCGGGCATGGTAGCGCATGCCTGTAGTTCCAGTTACTTGGAAGGCTGAGGCGGAAGGATCGCCGGAGCCCAGCAGGTCAAGGGAGCGGCCACTGCACTTCAGTCTGGGAGACAGAGTGAGACTCCAACTCAAAAAAAAAAAAAAAAATCTTAGGCAACTGTCATATGGTTAAAATAAACATTCTGCCAAGCTACCTCCTACACATGCATTTTGATTGGTTGAATGCCACCTTTTACCTTATTTCTTTCTGAAACCAAGAAGAGTCATTCTAATGGGCTGGATTAATGTTATTTTTTCCTCAAAGGGCTCATAATCTAATGAAAGAGACAGAAAACCGGTCCAGAACACTTTGAGAAGGGCAGTGAGAGGAGAAGGTAAGGGCTCTAGGGAGGACGAGCACCCTTATAAACAGGGAAACCAGAGGAAACCGGAGAAGCCCCACAGGAAAGGTGAGTCTAGTGACTAGAGTGAGTGAAAGCCCTGCTCTGGGATACCATGGGCAGGCAGTGTTCACTCTAGGTATGTCTGAGAGCATTCAGAGGAGGATTCAGAAGAATAAAGGAACCATATAACACAGACTTCTGTGTTATACAGGAAACAGCTGCAGAATGATAGTCTTGAAAATTCATTGGAAAGGCTACGTAGGGGGAAGAGATTTGGCTTGTGTATAGAATCTTAAGAAGTACTACAGTGAGCCAGTCCCTGGGAGAACACCCAGGGAGTCATATTTTGCTTCTAGAGAGGGAAGCTCCATTTAAAAGCCATCCTGGAAAGGCATGAGATCTTTAGTAAGGAAATGATTTTACCATCATGGAAGATGTTTAAGAACAGACTAGAAGGCCATTGGTGGAGATGTAATAATAATTCAAGGCTAGGTTGAAAGGATGCAATCTTTAAGAACCTTGAGAGAGGAAAATTTTCACAACACTCAGAAAACTGTTGCTGTAAGCACGTATACCAGATCATTCATGTGATGTCAACTTAGTTTTTATAGCAAGTATTGGAGGAGTATTTGCCTTACAAATAAAAGACACACAAAGGCAAATACAAGACACACAAGAACTCTATGCTTGATGCTTTCCTAGAACTCCTCCCTCATCAGCAATTTATGCAAAGCTACCGCCAATATAATTTGCTGTGTTGGTAGCTGTGTTTATGACCTCTAATTCTGCAGAGAGGTAGCATAATGCAAAATGTCTGCAAATGACATATAAGGAAACATGCGGAAGGAGCCCAGGTCAGTGCCTTCTACTCTCCTTGCCATGACACATCAGCAAATTATACATCACTCACTGGGCCCTCTTCTTGTTCCTCTTCTCTGTCTGTATAATTGTTAGATGGGAGAGTGGTGTGTATAGACAGGTGCAATGGAAAGTGAATTAGTTTATGAAAAAGACAACTTGGTCCCTTTCATCTATGCCTTTAGGAAAGTCACTTTGCCTCTTCCTTTTCTTCCTCAAAGTGAGGATCAAAGGAGATAAGTTTAAAAGAACTTTGAGTTTCTAAATACCAATGCATTCCAGTTTATACTGTGTTTAATTTTGTATTCTGTTAACCTCCCCTGTACACACACATAAAGTCATCTCAAAAGTAAACCTGGGTTTTAGTCTGCATGCCCTGAATAGGAACTGATTTGAGGAAGAGAGTAGGGATGAAGAGAAAGGTGGAACTAAAGAAGGCACTTGGAGGAAGCGTAGGTAGAGTTTGGCAGGCTTCATAATATAGGAACTTAACAATGGGAATGTGGCTTATAATCCAAGATATACTCCCTTCAAAGACATATGCCGGGGATGACTGTGTGGTTGTTGGGGGTGCTCACTCTCCTCTGTGAGCTGAGGGTGTGCTAGCATACCTAGTGACTCCTCACAACAGGATACCGGCATCCCCCAAGTCCCATCTCATAAACTCACATTTCCTGCATTGGCCATGAGGGGATGCACCAAGGATACATGAAACATTGGCCTAGAAAAAATTCTCTCCCAAGAATTCTCTCCCAGGTTCTAGGTATATCTTCCAGACCAAGCATTCTCTGTGCATGGGCACAGGAATGGTGTGTGTTCAGAGTCTGCCCAGGGGTCACAAGCATAGCTGCCTCCCAGATTCTAAGCTTGTCCTGAAATGAAGAATCTGGATGGGCCCAGGGACCCAGAGGCTCTCAAACTCCAAATGCAGTCCCTTCCTCCCCAAAATGATTTCCCCTATATTGGAAGATTCTCCTTAAACCACACTTCAAAGTCTCATAAATATTCCATTTTTCACTCTTCCCACTCTGAGATGCTAAGAGGCCCTACCTGCAGGTGTTTCCCCCGCCCTTACTCTAGTAGGAATAAACTCGGTTCCATCTTCTCAACCAGTTGTTTTAGTGACTTTTTGCAGGGAGCCTGCCTTTATTTACTACTTTCCTCTTTCCTGAAGGTCTGGCAAGTTCTGACTTTACCCTCTCTTCCTGACCTTCATTCTTCCAGTCTTCTGCCCTCAGGGCAAACACATTAAAGGTCTCCCACAAATCTTTCTTCCTCCCGGCTTATGTGGGAGAGCAAGTTGCAGTCATGGGAAAATGATAGATTGGCCTTCTGTGTTTAAGATGATATTTTCTATTTTTCTAATTAGACAAAAAAAAAAAGAGAGAGAGAGTGAGAGAGAGACATGATGAGGACTCTCTGTCTAAACAAGATGACGAAAAATCCATTTCTCCCTTTCCTCCTTGCTAAGCACAACTATAAACTCTGGAAATAACTCTGGACAACCAGAGGAAAACTGTGAAAGATATAAGAAGAAGGTAAGTTGAACTGAGACCCAAGAAGTAGGGGAACAACACAGCCATAGGATGTCCTATGCCCCACATTTAACAGAGAAGGTGACCCAAACCTGGCATTTCCTCACTCCAAACTAGCAACAGAAGGCAGCCGGGTAGACCCATTTCTCCCTTTAATCAATGAGAGACCTTTTTTTTTGAGTTGGAGTCTCACTCTGTCACCCAGACTGGAGTGCAGTGGCCACTCCCAGCCACCACAGTCTCGACCTGCTGGGCTCCAGCGATCCTTCTGCTTCAGCCTTCCAAGTAGCTGGAAATACAGGCGCGTGCTCCTACGCCCGGCTAATTTTTGATTTGTTGTAGAGATGAGGTCTCCCCAAGTTCCCCGGGTGGGTCTCGAACCCGCGGGCTCAGGCAATCCACTCACCTCGGCCTCCCAAAGCGCAGGATTACAGGCTGAGCCACCAAGCCCGGCCGAGAGACCTTTTTGACAACATCAGGTCCTGGGCCTGATGCTACTGGAAAGGGGGATCCTTGGGCAGCCCCACTTACAGTAAGTGGCTGGGATGCTCCCTTCTTCCCTTCGGGACCTGAGCTTCCCCTCCCTTATGGTGAGACACCACAGTGGGAGGGTTGGCCTGGCCAAAGGAGCCCAGCCTCATAAAATGACCAAGGAATCTCTTCATCCCCATGAGTCGGAGACTCTGCTCCCTCACTGAGGGATCCTGGAGGTCTGCCCTGGCAAGCAGCTTTTTCCCTGTCAGGCAGGACCAGCAGGGAGCAGTGGGAGCCCCGCACCACCAGATAAACAGAACAAACCAAAATAACACTGAAAAGGCTCTGAAAATTGCACTGTCATTGGAACTCCAGCTGATAAAAGTGGTCCAGGACCTGTATGCTAATCCTAAACAGAGAAATTGCCTTCTTTTTTGCCAGGCTGAAGTGCAGTGGCACAATCATGGCTCGCCACAGCCCGGACCTCCTAGGCTCAGGCAATCCTTCTGCCTCAGCCTCCCAAGTTGCTGGGATTACAGGTACGTGCCACTAAACTGGGCTAATTTTTTTGTTTTGTTTTGTTTTGTTTTTGTAGAGACAATGTCTCGCTATGTTGCCCAGGCTGGTCTCAAACTCCTTGGTTCAAGCATTCCTCTCTCCTCAGCCTCCCAAAATGCTAGTGCTACAGACCAATATGCCTGGCCAAGACTGCCGTCTAAAATAACAGATTTGAATAGGATCCAGAGACTTCTGATATAACAGACAAAATGTCCAGGATATAATAGAATATCACATATCAATCTTATCAAATCACTATTTGAACGAGAAAAAACAATCAACAGATAAGAATATTGAGATGATTTAGATGTTAGAATCATCTAGCAAAAATTTTAAATAAACTGTCACAAAAAAATGGTTTAACAATCAACTAAAAATTATCTTGAAGCAAGTGAAAAACAAAAGTTCAGCAAAGAAACAGAAGTTATAAGACAGAACCAAGTGAAAATTAGAGAATTAAAACTACGAAAATCAAAAATTTTAAAAAGATTGTTGACCAGGCTCAGTAGTAGGGAGGATATGACAGAGGATAGACTTAGTAAACTTGAAGACAGGTCAATAGAATTCACCCAATCTGAATACCAGAGAAAACATACACTGAGCAAAAAGATTAACAGAGTCTTGGGGGACAATAACAAAAGAGCCAACATTCGTATTATCAGAGTCTAAGAAAAACAGGGAAAAGAGAGGGTTGTTGAAAGAGTATTTAAAGAAATAATGGCTGAAAACACCCCAAATTTGGAAAGAGACACAAAACTATAGCTTCAAGAAGCTGAGAAAATCCCAAATAGGATAAACCCAAAGAAACCCATGTCAAGACACATCATAATTAAAGTTTTGAAAACGAAACACAAAGAAAAGAAATCTTGAAAGTAGTCAAAGAGAAATGACACAGCAGCAGGCAAACATGCATCTGAATGACAGTAGATTTCCCATCTGAAACGAAGTTCAGAACAAAGTGGCACATTTTTCAATTCAATTCCATTTTTGAACAACAAACTGTCAACTGTAAATTCTAAAGCTGGCAAAACTATTCTTCAGGAATGAAAGGGAAATAAAGACATTTTCAGACTAAGGGAAACTGAAAGAATTTGTCATTGGCAGACCTACCTTCAAAGACTGACTAAAGGAAGTTCACCAAATGAAAATGAAGTGATTAAGAAAGAATACTGGAACATTAAGAGAGAAGAAGAAGAATAGAAAGAACAGAAATAGACAAATGCAATAGACTATTCTTTTCCTCATGGGTTTTAGAAATCATCTTGTTTAATGAATAAATGTGATATAATATTAATACATAATATTACAGTTACACTATCTGATGATAAGTATTTAAAGTGAGAAGGTAAAAGGCTATAAATGGAAGTGAGATTTCCACCCTTATTCCAAAGTAGTATAATGTTTATATCAGTCAGTAAGTTGTGATATGTCATGAATGTATATTGCAATACTAAAAGCAGTCACTATGAAAATGATACAAAGAGCTGCAAGAAAAAACACTGTAAGTAAATCAAGATGAAATCCTAATGTAATGTTAATGTAAATCACAGAAAGGGAAGGAGAGAGAAATAGAACCAAAGAAAAGAAATAATAAAATAGTAGACAAACACTAACATACCAATAATTATTTTAAATGCAAATGATCTAAATATACCAGAAGGAAGATAGAGTGAATACAAAAAGAAGATTATTGTAAAATTTGCATGGAAAGTCATGGACCTTATAATAGCTAAAATAATCTTGACAAGGAAAAATAAAATGGAAGGAATCACTCTATCCAATATTAAGCCACAGTAATCAAAACTATATGGTATTGACACAAGAGTAGACACACTGATCAGTGGAACAGAATAGAGAACTCAGAATGTACCCACACAACTATATCCAACTGTTTTTTGGCAAAGTTGCAAAAGAATTTCATTTGAAATTTTTAGTAGGGCGTTGGAGCAATTGGGTATCTATAGACAAAGAAATGAACCTCAACTTAAATTTTATGTACTACTTACAACTTAACTCAAAATGGATCTTGAACTTACATGTAAAACATAAAACTATAAAAGTTTTAGAAATAATTATAAGAGAAAATCTGCAGGATTAGGGATAAGTAAATATTTCTTTGACTTGATAGCAAAATCATAATCCATTAGAGAAAAAAATGGGTAAGTTGGACATCATCAAAAATAAAAAGTTTTCAAAAGTCTACATGAAGAAGATAAAAAGACAATCCACAGATTGGGAGAAAATATTTGCAAACTTTATATTCAACAAAGACTAGTTTCTAAAATGTATAAAGAATTATTAGAACTGAATAGCAAAAAAAATAAACAATCCAATTAGAAAATTACCAGATAGGAAGTTGAGATGGTAAATAATCATGTAAAAAAATCTTTCAACTTCATTAGCCATCTGAAAAATGCAAATGAAAGCCATAATGAGATATTACTGCACACCTATCAGAATGGCTAAAATAAAATTTAAAAATAGTGACTACACCAAGTGCTGGTAAGGATGTGGAGAAACTGAGTCACTCATACAGTGCTGCTGGGAATGTAAAACTGGTTCAACCACTCTGGAAAATAGTTTGGTAATTTATTATACATCTAAACATGCCACTATGTATAACCCAGCAACTATTCTCTTGGGCATTTGTTTCAGAGAAATAAAAATGAAAGCTCCCACAAAATGTGTTACATGAATGAGCATAGAAGCTTCATCTGTGATAGCCACAAATTGAAAATAACCCAGATGTTCGTCAACGGGTGAATGGTTAAACAAACTGTGGTATATCGATACCATGGAATACTACTCAGCAGGTGAAAGGAACAAAAATACTGATACACTTGAATGAACCTCCAAAGAATCATGCTGAGTGAAAAAAGTCCATCTTAAAAGGTAACATTACCATATGATTCCATTTATACAACATTTTTGAAATGAAAAATTTTATAAATAAAGAACAGATTAGTAGTTGCCAAGAGTTAGAGACAGGATGTCATGGAGAGGTGCATAGGGGCAACCATAGAAAAGTGAGTGCAGTTATAAAAAGGCCATAGGAGGGTTACTTGTGGTGATGAATAAATGCACTTAGGTGATAAAATAGTATAGTACATACATTAGGAATACTGGTAATGTTGGAGAAATCAATCAGATGGGGAGATTGTACCACCCATGGTCAGTATACTGGCTGTGATATTTTGCTATAGTTTTGTAAAATGTTACCAATGAAAAAAACTAGGTGAAGGCTTTATAGAATCTTTCTGGATTATTTTCTTAAAACTGCATGTGAATCTACGACTATCTCAATAAAATTTTAATGAAAAAAGACATATTTCCTCTCTGGCAGGGCACCCACTCTGAACAAAAGACCCACTACATGTTGGAGCACAAGCAGAAAGCAACCAGTTAAAAAATACAGATTTTTGATCTTGGTTATCTTAAACTAATTTTTATCACATGTATTATCACTAACTCATTCCCTGTTTTAAAATTTGTACAGAATTTGTTCTAGTCAGGTATGGTAAGAGACACAGACAAAGACATGATTGCCATTGCAGAAAGAAGTTTATATTCACAGATTTTTAGGAACAGGAGGCATGGCATGTCACGTAGGGCCACATGGGGAAGGACCAGGGTTGGTCCAGAGGCAGAAGAGGAGTAAAGGAAGATAACAGCCCAGCGCCTTTAGTGGAGTTTCTGTGGGAAACACGAGTGTGGCAGGGAAGGTACCCTGAGTAGGTTTAAGCTTGGATAGTTTGAATAATTTCCTCAGGCTTTAAGCTATAGGGATGGTCCCAAGTCATCTAGTATCTAGTTTTGGGGTGAGTTAGGGCGGAGGGAAGACTGGCTTGGTTTGTAAAAGTTTAATAAAGAAGATGGTTGGAGTGTGGGCTCTGGAGTGGTAGGTAGGTGTATCAAAGACACAATGTCAGAGGAGTTTGCTTTGTCTAGGAATTAGGTAGCTCTGGGAAAGGCAGACTTTCCAGGAACAAGGCTCCAAATGTCAGAGCATCAATTACACAGAAAAAGAGGAAATATAATGAACACATACTTCCTCAGCTGGTTTTGTTGAATGCCCTTCTTCACCTTTGTCTGAACATGGGCAGCCCAGCACCAAGCGTGTGATAGGAAGACCCAATTGTGGGAATTCAGGAAAAGAGGGTCTTTGCAGGGCAAATTGAAATCAGGAGGCAAACCTTAGCTTCTATTACAACTGGAAATGACTATTAAAAATTATACCCTACTTCTCTTAGCCTATGACAGTGGGCAACCAAAGGCACCAATCAAAACAGAGACCCTAAGACGGAATGTACCACAGTTCCCTGTGGCACATATCAGGAAGGTCCAACCTATGCTAGTTAAAGTCCAGTCTAGACTATTCTGTGGTCCAGCAGCACCTGGAAGCTTGTTAGGAGCGTAGGTCTCAGGTTTCACCTTGAATCCGCATTTGCACAAAATCAGAACCATAGATTTCAGAAGCGCTGTCTTTTTAGCAGTTTAGTGGTGCCCTCTAACTTACAATAGCATTCATCTATTTCTGGGTGAAGTTGTGTGAGCTGATTGCACCTGAGATAACCTAGGAGGAGTCCTTAAAGGCCATCAAGGATAATGCGTTACCAAAAAACTTTATAAAATGTTCTTTTAATTTTTTCCTATGGCTCTTTATGACATGGGTGTAATTTGAGAGTGGCCTGGCAGCCTCCCCTGTCTCCACACTGAAGGCAAATTGATTAACTGGGCAAGTGTCTCCTTCCCTCAGCTCCTTTCAAGAGCCCTGAGCTCAGTTGAAAAGCATTGACCTTCCTGGAGAAAGGCAGGGTCTTGGGACAAGAATGTAAGGATATTACCAAGCCT
>CAUYQG010054645.1:0-12544 GCA_963574415.1 Tarsius wallacei | reverse complement strand
TGTAGGCAAGGTCTTGCTGGAAGCTCTGCATCTTAGCCAAAGGCAGGCTGTGAGGAATGCAGCCTGCTACATGAAGCAGTGTCTTGAATGCCCACACATCCGGGTGCACATAGTACAGCTAAAGTCTTAGCTACAATAAAGCCCCAGGTACAAAAAGATAAACACAGAAGAGCTCGCCTTCTAGTAACAACATAAATCCACTGTGGTTCGCTCATCTCCCCTAACCTTGATTTGTTACTTTATAATAAAGCAAAGTGACATGACGTCAGTCACACCTGGCCCAGATGCCTGGCCCCAAAGCTGATACTGCTTGTTTTTACAATAATCCCTTGTACAGCTTTGCCCTAGTTTTGCCCTATATAAGAAGCATGCTAAATAATAAACGGGCTCTCACCTCTTGAGGGGAGACCTCCCAATCCCGCTGTCTCTTGTCTTTCTTTCTCATTCCCTCCACCCACCTCAGGCCCTGCTCTGTGGAGGCTGGACCTCTGCACACACCCACAAATCAGTTCATAATTATGCTGTAAGCCTAACATAGAAAGATACTGAAATTCTGTTCAGTTTCCCTTAACTTTGCCTATATAAGGGGTTATCCTTGGAGCACACCCTCAGGAAAAGTGCTTCCTCCTAGGCTGGTCCCAGGAAGACATGTCTCTGAGGGCCACCCTCCCCAGCAGTCCAGTTCGTGTTCAATGATCATAACTGCCATCAGACCAGGTGGGCGGGCAGGTGTCATCGCTGCTCTTTCCCCACTCCCAGAGACACTCTACCTATGGAGACCCCATGCCTATAGTGAAGATCTTACTTAATTTGGTTTCTTTTTTTGTTTGTGGTTTGGTTTTGCTTGGCTGTTTCCTAAAAACCAGACTCACTAAATAAACATGTGGGAACACTCCCTGAAATCATTTGTTCCTGGGATAAGTTGTGTCTGATCTGACTAGTCTCATTCTGACAAGTAACAGAAGCAGGCCTTATGAAGGAGACTCTAAGGAAAGTCTAGCCTGAGCAACATAGTGAGACCATGTCTTTACATAAAATGAAACAATTAGCCAGGCATGGTGGAGCACACCTGTCATCCCAGCTACCAGGAGATTGAAGCTGGGGGATCACTTGAGCCCAGGTGGTCAAGGCTACAGTGAGCCATGATTGTGCCACTAAACTCCAGCCTGGGTGACTAAGTGAGACCCCCAAATCAAAAAAGAAAGAAAGGAAGAGAGAGAGAGAGAGAGAGAGAGAGAGAGAGGAAGAAAGTTCTTTCTGCTGCCTTTACTGCCCCCCAGGGGAAACCCTGCTTGCTCTCAGGCACTGCATAAGCTCAGGGCCCTCCTCCCAACAGAGCCCTCTGGGCAAAGCTTAACTATCTCCTGGGGTCTTAAATCTAATAAGTCACACATCCCATTCCACCTCTTTCCCTCCTGTTAGTGCTGGGGTATGGAGTAAGAGCTCCTCCCACCTTGAGGATTTTCTTAGACAGTCTCCCAGCTGTCACATTCCTCCTGCTTGGGACATAGACTTCTTGTCCCCTCACCTGTGAATTTGAAATTCTTCTGGATATTTTTTCTCTGTTAATTAGTCATGTGTGTGTGTGTGTGTGTGTGTGTGTGTGTGTGTGTATGAGTTTCATTCTGTCACCCAGGCTAGAGTGCAGTGCCACGCTCATGGCTCACTGTACCCTTATGCTTCTGGGCTCAGGGGATCCTTCTACCTCAGCCTCTTGAGTAGCTGAAACTACAATCATGAGCCACCAAGCCCAGCTAATTTTTTTTTTTTTTTTTTTTTTTTTGTAGAGATGAGTTCTCAAACTCCTGGGCTCAAGCAATCCTCCCACTTCAGCCTCCAAAATTACTGGGATTGCAAGTGTGAGTCACTGTGCCTGGCCTCATCAATTAGTCTTACATCATCTTCTAACATAGATGCTCCAGGCATTCCTGGACATTTTCTTAGCACAAATATTCAAATATTTGTTTGCATTTGTGAAAGTAAACAAAACTGAAAAGCTGTTGGAACCACAAAAACACTCTAAGCCTTGAGAGAGATGTGACTGTGATCTGAGTCACGTGGCAAAGTAGTGGTGACTTCTGCCTCTTAGGTTATAGATGAGCTCTCTTCCGCATTGTGCTTGTTCCATAAATGACTAGGAAAGACCAGAGGCCAGGTTTCCCTTTTCCAATCACTGATCTTTATTATAGATTATCTGCCTCCTTTACGGTCATCTACCTGACTCAGACCAGATGGCACAAAGATCCCATGGCTGTTGCACCTTAAGCATAGAATATTAAGTATATATTAAATTATAGATATAATAATATATAAATTATATTAAATATATAATATAAAAATATTTTTATATATTAATGATATATATAAATTATATTAAAGGTATATTAAATATACCTTTCCAAAAAGAAGAAGACCACCTTCATGATACAGATTGTTGCAACTCTACCTTAAGCCTTGCCTTGAAAGATACTGAAATTCTGTTAAGCTTCCCGCAACTTTGTCTATATGAGGGATCCCAAGAGTCTACCCTTTGGAACACTGACTTCCATTCTTTGGAATCTTTTCCTCCCAGAGACAGACAACCTTTCTCAACTTTTGCACTTGAATCGCCTCTCTTTAAACTAGACTCTGACCCTCTTGAGTTTTTCAGGCTAACTTCCTGAGCATGCTCTACCTACGTGCACATGCGCCCAGCACCCCAATCCCAGCTCTTTGCGTCTCAAGGTCTGGCCTTGTGTCTTCAAGTTGGATCTCATTCACAGCAGGCTTTGCACATGCACTGACAATGGCCTAGAATGCACCCCGGAGTGCAAAGTATGCTTCTGCATTTGCAGCTCACCCAGAGACAGTTTGCTACTGGCAGGAAGAACCGCAGATGCCTCATCTGTGAATGGTCACTCCTTCGTTCTGCAGTCCCTTATTGAGCCCCTGCTGGGGGTTATGAGGCAATTCTGGGTGGGAAAAACTGCAAAACTGGACCACTGCTGCCACGTGGAGGAACAAGTAGGGCCTGGCGATGCTCACAGAAATCAAGAGCCCCGGCAAGCTGTCACAGGAGACAGTCCTTCCCTCCAGCCTCCCACACTCCCTCTGGTGTCCTGTGGACAGAGCCGAGGCTGGCCCACCCGAAGCCTGCACCAGAAAACAGATATTGAGAAGGGCGTTTGGGGCTGGAAAACAATCAGCTTACTAACTTGCCCAGCAACTCTGCACCACAGTGGGGGATGGTTAGATGCTTCCTACCCCCAGGGACAGCAATTGTCTGTGTGGCTCACAATACATTTTCACACTAGAGTATTCCTGCCTCTACTTGAGCCAAAGTTTCAGGTCCATTTTTTCCCCCACTGTCCATCTCAGTGGTTTTTGTGATCTCATGCTTTGTGAGTCCCTCTGCCCTTAGATTTTCTCCCTCCAGACAAAAAATCACCTATTGGGTACAATGTGCACAGGTGGGACTGGCGGGTACACTTAAAACGCAGACTTCTCCTCCACTGTACAATGCAACCATGTAATCAGAACCTAAAGTCATTGAAATAAAGGGGGGGGGTTGTTCTTCCTCCAGCTACTGGGGAATCTCCTGTCTCTTTTCCAATCACTAAAAGTAGGTCACATCAAAATCTAGTTGGTACAGGGATTACAGGCTGATTTTCAAGTCAGACAGACCTTGGCCTCTGGACGTGACTTAACTTCCCTGACCTTTGGCATTCTTGGGAAAATAAAAATGAGCAGAATCAATTGACCAGCAGGGCTGGTGTGAGGATTAAATG
Source organism: Tarsius wallacei (assembly GCA_963574415.1). Classification (NCBI taxonomy): domain Eukaryota; kingdom Metazoa; phylum Chordata; class Mammalia; order Primates; family Tarsiidae; genus Tarsius; species Tarsius wallacei. Next base: position 8,777 of record CAUYQG010054645.1, on the reverse strand, counting down.
AGATAATATCTGTATAGCACTAATTCAGCCCGGTCCCTGACACAAAACTGGAACTCAGCCCACGGAGGGCTCCTTTTCTAGTCTCGCTCTTGTTCTTGCAGGTGTCGCTGTTGGAAGGGACATCTGAGTCATCTTATTAGTGGTAAGGCGCCTGGCCGGCCCATCCACACACAGTTTCCTCCACTGTCTCCGTCCGCCCTTGTCTCTCACAAGCTGGTTTTTCTGCTTCTGGGGACTGAGGAGCCACTGACGGTGGCCCACAGTGTGACTCAGGGCTGGATCAAAAGAATGTACAAGAAGACAGGGCAGGTGCAACCAGAAACCAGAAGACTGTAGAGCAGAAAGGACCACCACCCATCACAGTTGAAGCTGAAAAGACTCAAAATCATCAGAGACCCTGGCTCCAAGTTCCTGTTCTACCCCCTACCAGGGCGGCTTCTGGGAAGAGGGCTGAAACCTCTCAGATCCTTCTTTTGCTCGCTTAAGATCACGGTAAACACGATGATTCAACCCTCAAATGTTTATGAGAACCCAGTCAGCAACTGTTGTAACTGATTTGACGGCTTCACCCCATGAGGTCACAGACCTGAAATGGTCTCTTCTTCCAAAAACTGCTAACAGCTTCTCAATCCAATTCTATAACTTTTGAGTCACTTTCAGTTGTTAAAGAATCTCCTTCTGGTTCTTTTGAGGTAGGGTTGTCTGTTTTTAAACTTCAGTCTCCGTTGTGTATATGTACCACATTTTTTTAATCCAGTCCATTTTCGATGGGAGGGAGGAGATTTTTGCCACTGGCTCTGCCCATTCCTGTCTTCCTCTATGGCTGTTGTGGACAAGGGACAAACCTGTGATATTAAAGTATGGGCACTTCCTCTTCAGGAAGTGCATTTGTGTGGCACGTTTTGTGTCCTGACAGCATTATGTCTTTGCCCCACTCTTTTTAGCTCTTTCATGTGGCTTCTACTTAGTTTTAGCTGTATCTGTCAGTCTTTATGGATGCTTTTTGTTTTGTTTTGGAAACAGGGTCTCACTCTATCTCTCAGACTGGAGTGCACTGGCACAAGTACAGTTCATTGCAACTTGAACTCCTAGGACCAAGTGTTCCTCTCACTTCAGCTTCCCAAGTAGCTGGAACTGCAGGCTCCTGCCAGCACACCAAGCTAATTCAAAAAATGCTTTTGTTTTTGTAGACATGAGGTTTTACTGTGTTGCCCAAGCTGGATTTTCAATGATAATTTTCTTCAAATTTCACTGAGAATAAAGTTTCTGCTTTTTTGGGGTAATGCTTTTTGTTGCTTCTATGATTTCTAGAAGACCAGAGATGTAGCCTTCCATAGCCATGTTCATATACTTTCTTAAACAATCTTTGTAATTTAATTTTTGATTTATAACTCTTTGGGCTATCAGGACTTTATTTTTTTGTAAAATATGAGCTTGAGGTCTGATAGAATTTTTTTCTAGTTTTCCCATGATATGTTAGTGAGTAGTCTGAACTTTGTTCCTTGTTTTGAAATGGCCTATTTATCATATGCTAAAGTCTTATATTTACTCTTTTTGGAATGTTTTATTATGTCTGTTCCTTCAGTCACCATTATCACTATATTTTAACACTTTGGATGTACAATATGCTTTTTGTGTCTTCTTTTCTAGAATTTACTTGCTATTTTTTAAATTTAATCTGGTATGGTATATTTGGAATTTTCAAAATGAGGATGCAATATGTTGTATTTTCTGTATTTATGGGAATATGGAACTCTTTCAATAGATAGAATAAGAATTTCTAGTTTTTGAAGCGTATAGTCAGCAAAACCTAGTTTGGGAAATACTGTTCTAGTATTTTAGCAATAAACATGATGCTAAGAATTAAGGAGACATCTAACATGTTAAAGAAGTATTGGTTTATTCCTAAAGTTTTTAAAAATTCAGAAAGAAGATTAAATTTAGCATCCATGGAGCGGAAACATTTTCATCCTTTGACCTGTTTATATAATGGATTGTGTCCAAAATTTAATTCTCACTCTAAACCATATATACATTCTTATTATCAACTATCTGTGTTCAGGGTATGTTATTATTTTAATGTATTTCTAGATTTGATATAATAGAATTTTTGCAATTAAAATTTGTGAGATGACGTTGCAGTTATCTTTGTCAAGTTTTAATTTTAAGTGGCTTAAGCTTCTAAAAATAAAATAGAACACTTTCTTCTTTCTCTCTTGTCTCCCCCCTGAAATAGTTGAAATTACACAGGAATTATCCCAGTTGCTCAAGAGTTTGAAAGAGCTCACTAGGGAAACAATGTTGGCCCACCTTCCCTTTTGGGGGCTACTCTTGGATAGACTGTTTACTTTCTTCTGCAGTGCTCAGACACAGCAGCTCCACAGTCATCACACTGCCCGGGTCAAAGTGCGCCAACTCCAGTTATTAGATTATGGGATGCTTCTTAATCTTTATAAACTTCTATGTTCTCATCTGAATATACAAGCATAGTAACAGGACCTACAGCATATAGTTGTTAGGCAGATTAACTGAGACGATACAATAAAACACTTAGCCAAAGAATAACAGATACAGCCGGGCTCAGTGGCTCAGCCTGTAATCCCACGCTTTGGGAGGCTGAGGTGAGTGGATTGCCTGAGCCCACGGGTTCGAGACCCGCCTGGGCAGGCGAGACCTCATCTCTACAATAAATAAATAAAAAAAATTGCCAGGTGTGGTAGTGCGCCCCTGTAATTCCAGCTACTTGGAAGGCTGAGGCGGAAGGATCGCCAGAGCCCAGCAGGTCGAGGCTGCGGTGGCCGGGAGTGGCGACTGCACTCCAGTCTGGGTGACAGAGTGAGACTCCAACTCAAAAAAAAAAAAAAAAAAAAAGAATAACAGATACTAGCAAATGCTAGATAAACATTAGCCATTTTCTTGTCTTGATCTATTCAGATTTGCTACCCTTTAATAAGTCAATTTTAGTCAATAGAACTTTTCTAGACAATTCACCATTTCCTTGAGAGTTCAAGATTTATTACCACACCATTGCTTTTAGTGTTTGTTGACAGCTTATGATTTTTAACGTTTTCTACATGTGATTACTGTCCCATTCTAATATGTAATAACGTGTATTTATGTTTTTTATTTCTCATTTTTTCTTGATGTGTTTTGTTTGGAGTTCATTTATTTTATTGGTGTTTTCAGATATTGGATTTATCAATACTATTGTTTTTCTTTCTTCTGTTTTTAGCTCTGTTATTTTCTTATTCTTGTTTTCTCTATTTTGCTGTTGTTGATGTTCTTCTAGCTTCTAGAGTCCATTGCTTATTGTATTGATTTCTACTCCTTTAGTTATGCAACTATGTAAATTAGGAATTTCTCTGTAAGTGCTTAACACGTGATTAGTGCAAAGTAGGGATTGGAAAATCAATGCTATGGGTTAAGTCCAACCTGCTGCCTATTTTTATAAATAAAGTTTTATTGGAACCCATCCACACCCATTCATTTATGTACAACGTATGGCTACTTTCATACTACCACGGTATGAGCTGAGTAGTGCAACAAAGTCCTTTTGGCCCACAAAGGTTAATATATGTACTATGTGGTTCTTTAATGAAAAAGTTTGCTGATCCCTAATATAAAGAATTTCATAGTCTTTGACATATACTTAATTTTGCCATTATTTTTATTTTCTAAATCACTGGTATTTACTGACTCCAAAAGTTATCTAGGAAGATGTTTTAATTTCCTAATAGTTTGAATTTTCTTGCTTATAATTTTGTTAATTTAGTTTTATTGCATTTGACCAGAGAATATGGCCTATGTAACTTCTATTTTGTGGTGATTTATTAATATTTTCTTTCATGGTCTAAAAGTATAACCAATTTTTGTCAATGCTCCAAAGACATTGACAAAGTGTATGCATTTGCTACAGAAAAAAAAAATCTGATATTTCCAGATCTTATTCATGATATATTTGTACCCTCCGTCTTTATTTGCTTATTGTCTAAGGGTTGGGAACTCAAGATAAAGCTATGTGTGTGGTTTTTATCCATTTTTTTCTTGTATGTCTGTCAGCTTTGGTTTGGTTTAGTTTGATGCTAAGTGACTTAACTCATAAGCATTCATGGGTGCAGTCGTGGTAGAGGCATAGACTTGAAAAGCACCTGCTCACAAGGGCTTGCTTTTTTTGCTGCTCTTGGGACCTCTCCTACTAGCTGGAATGTTGAGCGCTGGCCAGTCAGCTGGGTGACTGTGGCTGTCTCCACTGTTGCCCTGTCAGCCCTGCTGGCAGTCAGCCAACCCTCGTTGCAGAAGCATGGCAGCTGATCACATGCAAAGAATGAGCCCAACTGAGATGGTACAAACTGCCCAGTTGAGTTGAACCCCAAGTGTCAACTCACAGAATAGTGTGTTTAATAAATGGTTGTTGCTTTAAGCTACTAAGTTCTGGCATGGTTGGTTACATGGAAAAAACTCATAATTTTATTGTGAGGTTTGCTTTTTTATCAACGTAAACTAACTTTCATCCAATTATACATTTTCCTATGTATTCTGTTTTGATCCTATTGTCATTTAATTTTTAATTTTTTTATTTTTTGAGTTAGGGTCTCACTTTGTCTCCCAGGCTGGAGTGTAGTTGTATAATCATGGCTCACCACAGTCTTGACCTTCTGGGCTCAGGTGAACCTCCCTCCTCAGCCTCCTGAGTAGCTGGGACTCACCATACCTGCTAAGCATTTTTTTTATTGCACTCTTCTGCTATGTATTTACTGATTGCTTTATTTCTGGCCTTGATGTGTCATTTCTTTTAAATATGCTGTGGCAGATTGTATTTTCCAAAAATGGCTAAACAATAGCTCCCATCCCACATGCTCTTGTTTACAATTGGACCTTGACACTTCCATGGAGAAGTGGGGTGTATGCTCTCTCCCCTTGAATCTGGCAGACTTGTGCCTACAGCAGAAGTGACAGTATATAATTTCAAGTTTAGGCCATAAAAGGCAATACGGCATCAATCTGGTTCTTTTGGGAATGCTTGTTCTTAGAACCTGGCCACCATGTCATGAGAAAGCCCAAGCAGCCATGTTCAAGCTTGTTTCGGTCTCAAATATTTTGCTTCAATGGAGCATTCTTTTCTTCTAGAGTTTATATGGCTTATTTCCTCAGTGAATTAAATTCTCTCCCTGAGAGTCATCATCAGAAAGACAAACCTCTGTTGAAAATATTTCTCCCTCAGTTTTGTCACTCTCTATCCCCTTATCTTGTTTTACTTCTTTTTTTTTTTGGAGAAGTTATCACAAACTGACATTATACTATTTATTTATTTGTTAATAAATTACCTTTCCCACCTAGAATATAAACCCCATGAGAACTGAGGTTTTCCTTGTGTGACTTTTGCTGCTGCATCCCTCTATATTGCATTTTAAGGAAGAGGCTGTCAATAAATATTTGTTGAATAAGTGAGTGCATTTAAAAAAAATATGTGGGGTACAATTCAGGATTAGGTATACAAGCGATCACTATATAGATAAAGTTTGGGCCTTCTTTTGGTCCCCACTTTGCCTAGTTTGCCTACTGAAGTTGTGTCTCCCCCACCCTACTCCGGCAGCATCCCACTACTGCCAATCCTTTTCTTACAGTATTATGGTAAATATTCAGGGTTTGCTTATGAGTGAGAACGTGCTTCTCAGTTCTTTGTTTTTGTGATAGATGACTGAGTATGACAGACTCTAAATCCATCCAAGTTCCTGTGAAGTCCATATGTTTGTCCTTCATTATGGTTCGTAATATTCCATTGTGTATATGTACCACATTTTTGAATCCAGTCCAGTTTCAATGAGCAGCACGGTTGGTTCCATGTTTTTGCTATTGTGAATAGTGCTCCAATAAACATGTGTGTGCGGGTATCTTTTTCATAGAGTGATTTGAGTTCCTCTGGGTATATTCCCAGTAGGGGGATTGCTGGGTTATATGGAAAGTCAATGTCTAGTTCTTTTAGAAATAGCCACACTGTTTTCCAAAGAGGTTGCACTAGTTTACATTCCCACCAGCAGTGTGGAAGCATTCCTTTTTCTCTGAATCTTCGTCAGCGTCTGTTGTTGTTTGTTTTATTATTGATGGCCATTCTTACTGGAGTTAGGTGGTATCTCAATGTGGTTTTGATTTGCATTTCTCTGATGATGAGTGAGACTGAGCACTTTTTCATGTGTCTGTTGGGTGCCCATATTTCTTCTTTTGAGAATTGTCTATTTATGGCTTTTGCCCATTTTTTAATGGGGCTGTTTTTTTCCTTTTGACACGTTTGAGTTCCTTGTAGATCCTGGATGTTAGGCCTTTGTCAGATATACATTTGGCAAATATTTTTTCCCATTCTGTGGACTGTCTCCCCACTCTCTTGATGGTTTCTTTTGCTTTGCAGAAACTTTTCAGTTTAATGAGGTCCCACTTGTCTATCTTATCTCTTATGGTATGGGAACTTGGGGTTTTGATCAGGAATTGGTTACTAGTTCCAATTTTCATAAGGGTGTCTCCTGTATTTTCTAAGGTTCTTATAGTTTGAGATTTTACGTTTAGGTCTTTGATCCATTTGGAGTTGATTTTTATGCATGATGATAGGTAGGGGTCCTTCTTCAATCTTCTGCATGTGGTCTGCCAGTTTTCCTAGCACCATTTACTAAATAGGTTCTCCTCCATCCCCAGTGGTTGTTGGTGGAGGATTTGTTGAAGATGAGTTGGTTGAGAAATTGAGGTTTTGCTTCTAGAATCTCCATCCAGTTCCATTGGTTCGTATGCCTATTCTTATACCAATACCAGGCTGTTTTGATAATTGTAGCCTTATGGTAAAGTTTAAAGTCTGGAAGTGTGATACCTCTCACTGTTTCTTTTGCTGAGGATTGTTTTGGTTATTTGTGGTCATTTATGTTTCCATATGAATTTCTGTATTGTCATTTCTAGGTCTGAGAAGAATGATGATAATTTCATGAGCATTGTGTTGAATCTGTAGGTTGCCTTAGGTAGAATGGAGATCTTAACAATGTTGGTTCTTTTTATCCATGAGCATGGAATATTTTTCCATTTGTTTGTGTCTTCTTGGATTTCTTTGAGCAGTGTTTTGTAGTTTTCATTGTAAAAGTCTTTTACTTCTCTGGTTAGGAAGGTACCTAGGTATTTCATTTTTTTGGGGGGGAGAAGCTATTGTGAAGGGATTGTGCTTTTTATTTGGTTCTCTGCCTGCTTGTTGGTGTATAAGAATGTGACTATCTTTTGCACATTTATTTTGTACCTTGAGACTTTGCCAAAGTCTTTTATCGGTGAAAGCAGTTTTTTTTTTGACAGATTTTCGAGGTATAGGATCATATCAGCAAAGAAAGGTAACTTAATTTCCTCTTTTCCTATTTGGATACCCCTGATTTTCTGCTCTAGTCTAATTGCTCTAGCTAGGACTTCCAACACAATATTGAACAAGAAGGCTGAGATTGAGTAGCCTTGTCTTGTTCCACTTCTCAGGAGAAATGTTTCCAGTTTCTGTCCATTTAGCAATGTGCTGGTTATGGGATGCTCGGAGATGGCGCTTACTCTATTGAGGTATGTTCCTTTTATGGCTAGGTGTTTGAGGGTTTCTATCAAGAAGGGATGCTGGATTTTTATCAAAAGTTTTTTTCTGCATCTTATGATATAATTATGTGGTTCTTGTTTTCACATCTGTTGATGTATTGAATTACATTTATGGTCTTGCAAATGTTGAACCAGTCCTGCATCCAGAGGATGAAGCTTACTTGTTTATGATGGATGATTTTTGAGATGTGTTGTTGGATCTGATTTGCTAGAATCTTGTTGAAAGTTTTTTCATATATGTTCATGCGAGATATTGGCCTGTAGTTCTCTTTCTTTGTTGCATCTTCACCCGGTTTGGGTATCAATGTGATGTTAGCTTTGTAAATGATTTGGGGAGAATTCTGTCTTTCTCAATTGACTGGAATATTTTCAGTAGGATTGATATCAGGTCCTCCTTGTACGTTTTGTAGAATTCCATGGTAAAGTCTTCTGGTCCAGGGCTTTTTTGTGTAGGTAGTTTTCTTATGACAGAGTCAATTTCCTGGGTTTTTATTGGTCTATTTAGTGCCTCAATGTTTTCTTGTTTCAACCTTGCAAGGTTGTGTGATGTCAGAAAGTCCTTCATTTCATTTAAGTTATCCAAGTTTGTTTCTGTACAAGTGTGCAGTAATTACTGATAATCTTTTGTATTTCTTTGGGGAAAGTTGTGATTTGATCTTTTGCATTTCTGATTGTGTTTATTTGGGCTATTTCTCTCTTTTTCTTGGTCATTCTGGCTAGGGGTCCATCAAACTTGTTTATTCTTTCAAAGATCTAGGTTTTTGTTTTGTTAACTTTTTTCTATGATAATTTTGTCTTCTATATCCTGAATTTGGTCTTTTATTTTGGTGATCTGGGTTCTTCTGCTGAAGTTAGGATTTTGGTTGTCATGCTTTTCCCGGTCCCTTAGGTGATTTGTTAGGCTATTAACTTGTGATCTTTCCATTTTCTTGATGTGTGTTTGTAGAGATATAAATTCTCCTCTTAGAACTGTTTTCATGGCATTCCAGAGATTTTTGGTAGGATGTTTCTTTGTTTTCATTTGTTTCCAGGAATCTTTTAATTTCTGTTTTGATTTCTGTGTTGATCCAGTAGTCATTCAGCATCATGCTGTTTTGTGTCCATATCTTTGTGGGTTTTGGGGAGTTTCGTTGGTGTTGATATTTATTTTTATTTTTTGTTTCTTGAATGGCTGAATG
>CAUYQG010054644.1:0-11723 GCA_963574415.1 Tarsius wallacei | reverse complement strand
GGTGATAAGTAGGGGTCCTGTTTCAATTTTTGCATGTGGTCTGCCAGTTTTCCCAGCACCATTTACTGAATAGGTTCTCCTCTCTCCAATGATTGTTGGTGGAGGCTTTGTCAAAGCAAAGGAAACCATCAAGGAAGTGGGGAGACAGCCCACAAAATGGAAAAAAATATTTGCCAACTGTATAGCTGACAAAGGCCTAACATCTATGATCTACAAGGAACTCAAACATCCTGAAAGGAAAAAAAAAATAAACCCATTAAATTACCAATATCATTCTCAGACCTGGAAACTACAATACAGAAATTCATATGGAACCATAAATGACCATGAATAGCCAAAACAATCCTTAGCAAAAGAAACAAAGCAGGACGTATCAGACTTCCAGACTTCAAACTTTACTATAAGTCTACAATAATCAAAATATCCTGCTATTGGTATAAGAACAGGCATATGGACCAATGGAACAGGATAGAAATTCCGGAAGCAAAAACTCAATTCCTCATCCAACTCATCTTTGACAGATCCTCCAACAATAACCACTGGGGAGAGGAGAACCTATTCAGTAAATTGTGCTAGGAAAACTGGCTGACCATATGCAGGAGTTTGAAACAGGACCCCTACCTATCACCATACACAAAAGTCAACTCTAAATTGATCAAAGACCAAAACAAACAACTTCAAACTTTAGGAATCTTAGAAAATGCAGGCGACACCCTTATGGAAATTGGAACTGGCAACCAATCTCTGATCAGAACCACAAGTGCCTATGCCATAAGAGATAAGATAGACAAGTGGGACCTCATCAAACTAAAAAGCATCTGCAAGGCAAAAGAAACCATCAAGAGAGTGAGGAGACAACCCACTGAATGGGAAACAATATTTGTCAACTGTATATCCGACAAAGGCCTAACATCCAGGATCTACAAGGAACTCAAACATGCCGAAAGGAAAAATACAAAAGTCCCATAAAAAGTGGGCAAAAGACATGAATAGACACTTCTCAAAAGAAGATATGCAGGCAGCCAACAGACATATGAAAAAGTGCTCAGCCTCACTAATCATCAGAGAAATGCAAATCAAAGCCACACTGAGATACCACCTAACCCTAGTAAGAATGACCATCATTAATAAAACAAACAACAGCAGATCTGGCGAGGATGTGGAGAAAAAGGAACACTTCTGCATTGCTGGTGGGAATGTTAACTAGTGCAACCTCTTTGGAAAACAGTGTGGCGATTTTTGAGAGAACTAGAAATTGAGCTTCCATATGACCCAGCAAATCTCCTACTGGGAATATACCGCAATGCAGATGGATTTAGAGTCTATCATACTCAGTGACAGAGAACAGAGTATCACCTGTTCTCACTCATAAATGGACCCTGAGCAATTACAATAATACTATAAGAAAGTGATTGGCAGGAGTGGGATACTGCCGGTGTCAGAGGGTGGGTAGAGGGACACAACATCAATAAGGGTACCTGATCTCAAACCAGGCAAAGCGGGGACCAACGGGAGGCCTAAACTTTACTTGCATGATGACCATTTGTATGCTTATGATGACCATTTGTATGCCCAATCCTGAATTGTACCCCACATCTTTAAAATTTAAAAAAGAAAGAAAAAAAGAATATTAATGATAGAGCACCAGTAACTTACACAGAGCTTTTAATGTGCTGGGCAGTGTTCTAGGTGCTCTAGGGTCAATCTTCACAACAACCTTAGGAGGTAAGAATCAATACTGTTTTACTTATGAGGAGAATATGACACAAAAGTTTATTTGCCCACAGACATACAGCTAATGCAGAGAAGCATTCTCAATCCCCAAACCAAGATTATGATAACTATGCTTTGCAGTCTTCTGAGAGGATGAGTTTTAAAAAATTACTTGGATTTGCATTTGAAAAAACATGCATCTGAGTTTATTAAAAAACAAACAAAAGTCGGAACAATCAGAAACTCCCCAAAGAGGTGAATAATTGCTAGTCAGTTAGCAAAACTCATAGAGTCACTGAAAGGGAAATAGGGAAGCTGGGACCAATATTTTGCCCTCTTAGGCTTTTAATACAGTATTTACTCTATTGGTTTATAACATTGTATTCGAAGAAATGCAAAGAGTTTGCTATGAAAAAATAGATAAAAATGAAAAATCCATGCATGCTGTTATACACTATTTCTTAGAACACAAATCCACTCAAATCTATGCTTGTTTTCTGTTTTCACACCACACAAAAATGGCTGTCTTACTTTTCATCAAATTTGGTACACATATTTGAGATGTCATGATGTAAAATATTGGATGCATATTATGCATACATTCCATTTTGGAGCTCATGGGGCCCTCTCAAAGAGTTAAGTACTCATTGGCTAGAATGGAATTTCTCGGCATTGGTTCTCTTGACATTCTGCCCTGTGAACTGTAAAATTTATAACAGCATTGCTGGATGCCAGTATTGCTTTCCCTGGTTGTAACAACATGTCTTCAGAAATTGCCAAATGTCTCCTCTAGGACACGATTTCCCCCAGTGTGCTGGAGTTACTATAAACGTAGATGTAAACTGCTTTTCATGCAGGCAACTCCATATATGTGGTCATAATCTAAGTGAAAAACAGTAAGTATTTGTTTATTTAATATAGCATCATATAATTTTTCTCAGAAAAGATATGTCAGAACAGCTGTAATTATGCATATGAGTGCTGTGCATGTATGTGTGTGTGTGGGGGGGTGTGGGTCTGTTTTCTTCAATGAAATACATGTAACATACAGGGCAATAGATAAGCTTATGTGTGTTTTAAGACAAAAAATACATTAGTAAAGTATTCAAACTTTACAGGTTCATAGAAGATAAAGAATTCTCTAGCATATATCAAATATTATTCAGTTAAATGTGAAGAGAGGTATACATTAGTGACTATCTTGTATTAACTTTTCATTTTGAAATAATTTTAGATTTATGGAAAATTTCTTGCATGGCTGTAGTTCAATTGCTGACACAGGAAAGTTAACAGTGATTCAGTACTTTTAGCTAATCTACACACAGTATTGGAATTATTCACTCATGTTTTTATCCTGGTCCCAGAATTGAATTCCAGATTACAGTCTTTTTATTTACTTGGCACTTTTTTCTTGGTCTTCAATTTGTGACAATTTCTTGTCTTTGTTTTTCATGGCCTTTACTCTGGGCAGAGTACTGATCAATTATTTTGTAGAATGTCCCTCAGTTTTGGTTTGTTTGACAGTTTCAAGGATTAAGTCATCTTCATGAGGGGAAGAATGTCTAGAAGTATGGATGCCCTTCTCAGTGTTTTGCACCAGAAGGGACATGGTATCAATGTGTCTTATTACTGGTGATGTTAGCATTGATGACACGTTAAAGTAGTTTTTTCTGGATTTTTTTGACTGTAAGGTTACTATTTTTCTTTCTAGAATGAATAAATATCTTGTGATAAAATACTTTGAGACCATACAAGTGTCCTGTTTCTTATTCCTTGGCCCACCATTTTACCACTCATTGATGATTCTTGCCGGTGACAATTAGTACGGTGCTGCTACTACATAGAAGAACTATCTGTTCTCCCACATTTATTCTTTATTTAATCATTTATTTATATTATTTAGACCCGTGGATAGTAATTTTATGATATAATTTAAAACTTATCATGTTTGTCATTTATTTTGTTCTTAGAGTAAATGGATAATGTAAATCTTGAAAACTGGAAGAAGCTGGGCATGGTAGCCCGTGCCTTTCACCACAGCACTTTGGGAAGCAGAAGTGAGAGGATTGCCTGAGCCCCGGGAGTTCGAGACCAGCCTGGGCAACATGGTGAGAACTCGTCTCTACAGTAAATAAAAAAATTAGCTGGGTGTGGTGGTGCATGCCTGTAGTTTCAGCTACTTGGAAACCTGAGGTGGAAGGATTGCCTAAGCCCAGCAGAGAGAGGCTGCAGGGACCGTGAGTGTGCCACTGCACTCCAACCTGGGCGATACAGCGAGACTCTGACTCAAAAAAAAAAAAGAAAAGAAAATTGAAAGAAGCCAGTTATAATTTAAGCACATTTTGGATGCTGAGATAAGGTAAAAAGCAGAGGTTTTTAGAAAAGAGATAATGCATTTAAATTTAAGAGGTTTTTAATATCTATTGCAATAAAAACCTTTGTCTGTTCCAATTGGCAAGTTCTCAGACAGATTTAAAGCAGTGGTTTGATTCTTAGGATCATATAGAGGAAGCCTCACAAAGAGATTCAGATGACTGGTAAGAAAGACATTAAACCACAGTGCTTTGTGGAGGATATTTGTATTCTAAAGAGCATTGGTTTAATTTTTTTTTGTCAGAAAGGAAATTTGATGCTTTATTTCTTTTTTGTTTGCATCAAAATTTTTTCTTTTATGAATATTTACAACTGCAATTTTCTTGTTATGTAAATGTGTGGTATAGGACAGTTGCTAAGGGCATGGACTGGAGACACATAACCAGAGTTGGAATCTAGATTCCACTTATGAGTCATCCAAGTTTTAGCAAATTACTCAGCCCTCTCAACCCTCATCAGCAGTAAAGGGAAACAAAAATCATACCTATCTTACTGGATGTTACCAGGTTTGGAAGAGATAAATAGGTATAAAGTGCTTGGTAAAGTGCCTGGCACATGGTAAGACCTTTAGAAATAATAGATAAGATTATTTTAATAATGTATCTGATAGAAAGGCAAAATCAATTAAAAATATTAGAAGCACGTGAAAGGCACTTTTTTTGCCCTTGAATTCCAGTTGAATTACCTTAAAAGAATATTCAGATATATTCTCTTTCTTCCTTCCTTCCTTCCTTCCTTCCCTTCTTTCTTTCTGTTGGACTCTCACTACGTTGCCCAGGCTGGGGTGCAGGGGCATGCTCACGGACACCCCAGCATCGACCTGCTGGGCTCCGGCAATCCTTCCATCTCAGTCTTCCAAGTGGCTGAAACTACAGGCACGTGCTAACATGCCTGGCTAATTTTTTTTTTTTTTTTTTGTAGAAATGAGGTTTTGCCAAGTTCCCCAGGATGGTCTCTAACCCGTGAACTCAGGCAATCCTCTCGCCTTGGTCTCCCAAAGTGCTGGGATTACAAGCTTGAGCCATCAAGTCCAGTCTATTTTCTCTTAGAAATCATTGCTGTCATCTTATAGGATGATCTGAGCTTCAAGCCCTTGATCACAGGGAATATGCTTTTGCTTATCTTTGTTTATTCTCTCCTTGTATTAGCATTTTGTGCTCTCTTCCATGTCTCTAGATTATCATTTATATTTGTCATTGTTTTCTATATGTGAGCTCATGTTGTTTTTAAAGCTTATTAGTTCTTCATTTAACTATGGCTAGTCAACAATTCGAACTAGACATTGACATCTTATTTACTCCTGTTAATTTCGGTGGCTACAGTTTTCATGTCTGTTTTCTATTTGGTAAGTTTTTGAAACCCGCCTTCATTTTTATTTCCCTTTGATCATAAGAGCCTACTTAATTTTGCAGTTCCTTTTAGATTTCTGTTGTCTAGCTTTTGCGATTCAAGCTACCCAGTTGTTTTCATCTTTCACCCTCCGTGATATTCCATTTCATTTTTTTTTTTTTGAGTTGGAGTCTCACTCTGTCACCCAGACTGGAGTGCAGTGGCCGCTCCCGGCCACTGCAGCCTCGACCTGCTGGGCTCTGCCAATCCTTCCGCCTCAGCCTTCCGAGTAGCTGGAACTACAGGCGCGCGCTACCAAGCCCGGCTAATTTTTTTGATTTATTGTAGAGATGAGGTCTCGCCAAGTTGCCCAGGCGGGTCTCGAACCCGCAGGCTCAGGCAATCCACTCACCTCAGCCTTCCAAAGGCGCGGGATTATAGGCTGAGCCACCGAGCCCTGCTGATATTCCATTTCTTTGCCATGTTTTCAGGTCTTTGATTTTGAGCTATACTCAGCAGACATTGCTTCCATGAGAGTACTGTTTGATCTGGACCGTGGCCTGAACTCTAAAGGATAGGTTAGCATTCACTGCTGCCAGAGCCCTGTGGGTCTAAATCAATGTTTTTACTCATTTCTCAGCGAGTGTCCCCTCCAGGCTTCAGCAGTGTGAATTTAGACCCCTTTGCAAGGTGCTAGAAGGAGGTTCCAGTTTCTCGAAGATGACAGTTTTCAACTAAAGTCGTAAAGGATGGCAAACATTCTATCTTCTAAGGTGGTGGATGGAGGGGTTTTGTTATTGTTGTTTTGGTCTCATTCTTTTGCCTTTATGTAGACAGTTAAGCTCTAGGTTACCTAAGTACCTATAACCTAACACCCTAACTTTCCTCTATATATGGAACTTTTTTGACATTGTAAGTTGATTAAGAACTGGCCAGTAATTTGTTCCTCATTGCTAGTACAAGGATATTTGTTTTTCTTGGTATCAAACTCAGTTATGTATCTACAGTTCTTAAAATAATTGCTATATACAATATCTCTAGGAGTTTAAAGCATGAGAGAAGGTTCATTCATATTAGTTCTGTCCAGCCATGTTGACTGGAGCACTAGAACCAGCTTCTAAGATTGATTGTAATAAACCTACAGTTATTTAAAAGTCATGGAAATTAAATTTATAGTGGTAATTTAAGTACTTATATAATTTTTTTTGGAGTTGGAGTCTCACTTTGTTTCCCTGACTGGAGTACAGTAGCACGCTCACAGCCACCACAGCCTCGAACTACTGGGCTCAGGCAATCCTTCCACTCACCCTTCCAAGAAGCTGGAATCACAGGCATGTGCCACCACATTTGAATGATTTTTTGATTTACTGTAGAGGCAAGTTTTTTCCATGTTGCTCAGACTGGATTCGAACTCTTGAGCTCAGGCAATCCTCTCTTTCACCTCCCAAAGTGCTGGGATTGCAGACTTGAGCCACCACGCCCGGCTTGATATGTGTTGAGTCTTCAAGAAGACCCTGAACTTAGAAATCAGTAAATGAACCTGATATCAACTAAAGACCTCTATGAAGAGGAATGCTTTTTCTCCTTTGAAGTTTGCAGAATCTCATCTCTTTTGTTTTAGATTAGAAAATATAATTTATTTAGAAAGTAAATTAGAGAGAGAGAGAGAAAAGAGGAGATTCACCTCCCCAAGGGAGGGAAGGGAGTCAAAGCTTATGAAAACATGGCCTAGCCATAGCTCAGAGAACACATGGCCATACCACAGCAAGCAATGGCCAAAATCTCGTCCTTTAATAATCACCAACATCATTCTTACAAATATTAGATGTGGTCTCCTCTTTCTCTCTCTCTCTTATATTTAATATAATATAGGAATTTATCAAGTTTCTTTGATTATAGCTCTACTCTTGTCTTCCTTTTCATGAGCTAATTACTCAATAATCTTGTCAATTCATTTATTCATGTTCCATCTTGTTTAAGAAAAGTGTTTTAGTAATAGTAGTGTGCAGTATTTAAAAGCTGCTGTGCAAATTTATTGACACCTAAAGCTCATTATGTACCTAAAACTGGGTGAAATTCCATAGGGCAGAGAATTCTTGATAAAACCAGATTCCAATCTTATTTTCTTGAAGTGCTTAACATGAGGCTTTCTTAGATGTCATTCACCTATCATTGCCCATGTGTTCAGTATCCCTCGTCATTCCATTCTTCATTAATGGAGTTACAGACAAAAATTCTTTCTTCTGCATAATGTCATACAATTTTCAATTACCAATGAATAAAGAATAAACTTTTCTTTGTAGCAGTTACCACAGACCTAAGAAAATAAATATAGAGGAAAAAATAAATTTTCACGCATACTCCATGTTTCTTCATTTCCTGTTATGTCACAAAACAATAAGTCAAGAGGCAAAGCCACCTTCTAAATCATATTATCTTGAGGAACTGTATGCCCCAAGTCTTTTTTGACTCAAATAGTTCTGCACTGTGTTTTTGAGAAATGTGTTTCGGTTACCAGAAGTTCAACATATTTTGGATCTGTGAGACCTGTGTTCATCATAATTTTTAAACTTTGAAAAATGACAATAATATGTTTATTCTCTAGCCAAACATTGCTTTAGATCCAGAGTTTATCTGATTATTGTATATTGTATATTACTTTAATCTTGGTGCAGTATACAACTT
Organism: Tarsius wallacei; assembly: GCA_963574415.1. Lineage (NCBI taxonomy): Eukaryota > Metazoa > Chordata > Mammalia > Primates > Tarsiidae > Tarsius > Tarsius wallacei. The sequence goes on along the minus strand of CAUYQG010054644.1, from coordinate 3,623 downwards.
TATTTCTTTTTTTTTCTAAAGTGACATAGAAAACTTCTCATGCCAACTTTGTTTTTCCCTGCTATAAAACAAGGAAGGATATTTAAGCAAATAGTTCCTTAAAGGGCTATAAGGAAACATTTTTAAAGATAAAATACTTCACACTGTGAATAAACTAATCAGTATCCTTTCTAGCTACAACATTCTATGATACCATGCTCACAGGTATTGCACGGATGTTTGCAAACAAGGATACAGTATACTCTTCCATTCCACATTATTTCCTTTGTAAATTCCATTCCATTTTCTTTAATTCCATTCCATTTTCAGTAAATACAATATTGTAGGAAAATATAATGTAAACTAATTACAATACAGACAAGATAGTAATGAAATTACATGTTATTATTCTATATATCATGCAGGAGTATGTTGGTCAGCTCACGTAGGGGATGAGTAATTGCTTGTTTCCTCTGCATAGTACCTATTGTTACATGGTCAAAATTCGAGAGCAGGAACTGTGTGTTATTTAGAGCTGTAATCACATAGCCTGGCTGGATGCCTGGTAGGATTTCTATAATGAAGAAAAGATTGAGTATTAGAATGCTGATAAGGTTATCACCTGATATGCTCCTAACTTTTACTAACAATATTGTAGTCTGAGGCGCGTTTGAGACTCCAAATTCATATATAATCCTTAGGTCGCCTCTCCCATCAAGTCCCTCTCTATTAAATACATACATAGCATGAATAAACAAACTAATTAAATAAATAATTAGCTAAACAATTAGCTGATGTTTGATCTCCCTAATTAGTGAATGTGGAGATTTTAACACAGTCTCACCTCTTTAAGAGTTGCAATATTGTCGGATTACCCAGATCAAATGTGACTTTGATAGCTGTAATACCTAAAAGTTAGTGTTATACCTATGAAAGAATCAGATAACCTATAACTCTCAGATAAACTTCAAAGCATCTCCAGTGGCACAAGAGCATAGCCAGGAGGTCACAGAGAATAGATAAATTTCCAACCAAGGTGACATTGTATTTCATTGATGAGATCAGGGAATTTTCGTCAGAGATAGGCATATAGCAGCATGTCTCACAACTTTCTTCACTACTGTCCCCTAAGGAGTCTTTCATTATACATTTTTTCTAATCATCTTTTCTCCATAAAATTTTAACACCATGGCTTATCTATTTATCTATCTATCTATCTATCACCTATCTTCATATCACAAAAACCAATATTTTTCCTCTTTAGGGTAATATGATACAACTTAATAGATGGTACATACTAATATTCCATAGTGTTGGCTTTTAGCAGTTCCAAAACATTGCAGATTTCCAGGAATGATGAAAGCCTCATGCTTAATTTGAAACTTTTACTTCATGGGAAAGTTATAAAAGGTAACAAACAAAATTTGAACTCTAGTGGATAAGGTGAGGGCTTCATGCATTGCTAATATGGGAAGTGGGCAACAGCTATATTGTAATCATGTATGAATGTAAGGTTGCATACACAGGTGTGTATTTCTGTATGTGGAGCTTTAATGGTTCTCTCTCTGGATGTGTTAGGACTTTTGCTTAAAGTTTAGGGAAGGATTTCTCTATGCATGGATTATCTCAATCTTTGTGACCACATCCTCTTTTGAGCAAATTTGTCATCAGAATTGAAGAATGACAGTCCTAGTTTGCTCCCAGTCAGAAATCTCCAGAAAGATGAAGAAACAAACAAACAAATTTGCAGTTATAAAGAAGTCTCACCTCAGAGAAATCATCAGAGGAGAATGAATATGTTTTTGATAGACAAGAATAGTAGTCTTTATGAAGCATGGCCAGAAACAGAACCATGTATAATATGACTTGTCAGGTGTAGTAGTCCAAGGAAAATATGACATTTTCCTACATAAAAAATGATGATTCCATGTTGATTATGAGGAAAATCATTGCTCATTTAAGAAAGTCAGTTAAAGTAATAAACTACTCACAAGGTCAGCTAAGATTTCCCAGAATCTTTACATTTTGGCCAGGTCAAGGACAGCTTTACATAGAAAAGAATTATAGATGGGTGTTTAAATTATTATCATTTTAAAATCAGTTTAGAGTAAACCTTATTGAATAGGAGAGTCAAAATGACATTTAAAAACTTCCTCCCTCTCTCCCTTCTTCCTTCCCTTCTTTTTTTCCTACCATTCTTCCTTCAGTTTAGTCAAAAATGCATTAAGTGAGTACTGAGACAGATAGGATCTATTTAAGAGTGGTGGTTGGATGGGAAGACGAAGGATGAGGCGTGAACAAGACCCAGCAAGGGGTATAAGAATTCAGGCAGGACATGAAGGTGTTCACAAAGAAGGGGACGGGTAGAGGGTGGTGATGGCAATGACAGATTGGTCATACACTCTGGGGACTATTTTAATGAATAATTATATTTAGAATAATAGAAACTAGCTTTCTTATTGTCAGAGAAAGACGATAAAACTGAGAAGGAAAAAAGTAGTATGAACACTGTGGAGTTGGATGAAAATCTGAATTATTGATGTGAACTCTTGGTGTGTGTATGTGTGTTTGTGTGTGTGTGTGTATGAAGAGAGAGAGTAAGAAAGTGAGAGAGAGAGAGAGGGAGGGGGAGAGAGAGAGAGAGAGAGAGAGAGAGAGAGAGAGAAAGAGGGAAGGAGAGAGAGAGAGAGAGAGAGAGAATTTGTATATGTGTATATACATATGTTATCTACCTCTGTCCAAAACTGGTGAGTACCTATCACTGTATTTGGTTTTTGAATATAGTTCCCCACAAAAAGGAAGCAGTAATCCTTGGAGAAAAGAAATATCAAAGACTGATGGAAATACGCAAGGAAGACACAGAATCAAGCTTGAAGAGACTCCTAAAGAATAAAACTTTGACCTTTTTTTTGCAATAAATTATCTATGAGATAAAATAGTAACTCATGAGTTTATATGATATAAATGAATGAATTAAAAGAAAGATGTAAAAGAAAGGTTTTTTGAACTATAAAAATATAACAAAAAATGTAGACAAAGCGATGAATTAAAAAAATACTATTAAGCAAACGTCCATGTTAATGATTTTGTCAATTAAGAATACTCAATGGAGACTATGTCATCTTCAAAATATTTACTACAAAGAAAAAATAGTAATATTACAAAACAAAAACTTGGCAGAGACTGATTTAATCAAATTAACAATTTCAAATCTTAAGTAATGGCACAAATTGAAATCACATGGCCCCTTGATAAGATACAAGGCAAACATTAAAGCATTGTACCTGTGAAAAATATACCAGCATGCATGATTTGGAACTAAAAAAGGTGACACTCAAATTGAAAAATATTCTGCAAAATAATTCAAAAGCCTCAGGATCATGAATGTCAAGGAAACACTGAAGAACATTTTGATATTGGAGTAGAAAAAAGAAACATGACAAGTAAATGCAATGCATGGGTTGAGATTGACTCCTTTTTCTATAGACATTTAAAACTGTTGTCGGAGGGGCCAAGATGGCGACCGGGCAGCGTGGTCTGTGAGACCTCCGCAGAAGAGGACACAGAAAGACTCCAGATCTCTCCCAGGGGGCCTGCTCCCCCACACGGAACTTGTCCACGGACACCGCAGAGGCATTACAGCG